>JAGFPH010001281.1:17822-58131 GCA_018207615.1 Philaenus spumarius
TAGCTTCAACGAATGACTTCAACCCTTTTTCTTTCACCACTTGCTTCGGGGTTCCATTTGCCAACACTTGATCACAAATAGCACAACTTTTATCGGACATAGATACTTATTTTAATAACTGAGAAAAACAAAGACGCTTAATATTTTTAGCACAACACAAGATTTGAAGTAAATTAAATAATAGGGACCTAACGAAAGGCCAACACTTGATCACAAATATAGTACAACTTTTATCGGACGTAGATACTTTTATTTTAATAACTGATAAAACAAAGACGCTTAATATTTTGTACAATACACGCACGGAGATTCGAAGTAAACTGAAAGAGAGGGTCCTAAAGGAAGGGCTGGCTGAGTCGCTAAGTGATAAGAAGCTACCTGAAAAGAGGGGGGGAGGCCACCTTGTGTTGGATCCGGTATATTATTATGAATTTGGGACTTATTTACCTACTAAATTCAAAAGAGACCTACATCCTCCCTTGAAAACAACAAACAAACCTCTACAACAACGGTTCTGTTAATATATAATTAATAATTGGTACTTAATTAAAATGATGTTAAATGAATAAGTAAATTACATTAATTTATAATTAATAAGTAGTAATTAAATTGATAAATAATGAATAAGTAATTACATTAACTATTAATTGTAAAAATCTAATAAATAGTTTTTAATAAGTACATAGTGATAATATAGGTATCCACTGAGTTTTGTGTGAAGGGCTCTTGACTTAGCAGTTTCGCGTAATATGAGATAAAACTTCAACGTGCTCTAGCGGCTACAATGTTTGGCCAAAATAAGTGATTAAGGTGTGAAATTAGTAGGAAATTCAATGCGGTTTTAGCAGAATCCAAGTTTTTCATAATTACAAGCATAGGTGTTAAGTTACAACCGAAAAACTAACGAGAAAACAGGGTTTCCCACAAAGTGGGAAATTGTTGCCTTTTTTCAGCGCGTTCTAGCGGCTAAACCATTCAACCAAAAAATACATTTGAGGAATGTTTTTTGTAGGAAATTTAATGTACTTTATTTTTATATAGGACGGTCTACCTCAAAAAATGCATATTTTTATGATTTTTTGGCAAAAAACTGAAAAAGGTAAAAAATTTAAGGTTTTTTGGGATTTTCGGTGTGAAGCCATATCCGTAGGAAGTAGCAAAGTTGAAATTCGGATTCAGCATCCCAAAAAACATATAGAACGAGTGAAAAAAAACTTCTATATTTTTTTCCTGAAACAAGCACCATCGGAGACTATTTGACTGGACTACTAGCCAATCTCAAAGTTCAGCCTACAGCCTAGTACAGATGATGGATGAAATCAGCTGTTATATTATATTGCTACTCACGTACGTACGTACGGACTACTGTTGCTAGGAATTGATTCAAACTTGCAGTAAATAAGAGGTAATAAAAGAATTAGGCTTTAGACTTGACTTAAACGTTGATGGTGACAGGAATAGCCGATTAGAACTTGACATATCCTTAGCTGGACAGACAAAAGAATGTGTCACGCCCTCACTAAACCATGTAGATATGCAAGCATTGTATATTTGCAAAATCAAGGTGTGTCATTCAGGGACCTGCTACTGGGTTTTAAGATTTGGCAATAATTTACAAATGTTAATATTCTCTGTATTTAACCGACTACCCAACCTAGATGGCAATTACTTTTTTTTAATTTGCTTGTCTTATTATACATTCTTACTTTTTATAAATTGTATTGATTATATCAATTACGTATTTCTTAGGCCTACTATTCAACTACAATTATTACCAGAACAACTGTTTTAATCAGAATTGTTCAAAGGTTGTCGTTAAAGACTCTAAATCTAACATATTAGTTTCCATCCTGATAAAAATTAATAAACATAACACTAGATTGAGAGTGTTCTTGGGGAAATAATCCTGCGCAAATTCACAAGTTTAACTCATAGAAAATAAATATTTTTATTAACAAGCTATAATTTTATTTATTTTTTTATTTTTTTTTTTTTTTTCTGCGAGTTATATTCTTAATATTAAAACAAATTTGAATTAATTCATACAAATGAAATAGGCCTAATATGATGAAAATGGTACTATCACTGTGGTAAATATTATTTATAATTAAATGCAAATATTCTGTCGCAGACTACAGTGGTTAAACGTAGGCCCATATACTCGTAAATCTACCTTAGGTTTATTTTGAAAAGTCTAATAGGCGTATATTTATATGTACCTTATGTTTACATTATGTAGGTTATTACCGACGTAACTTTCAGAAATAACTGTAACTTATATCGTGTAATCAAAAAAGATAAAATCGTAATTGAAATTATTTTTAGTTAAGCTAGTTAAATAAAAACAAATAAGGTCGTCAACTTACGTGTAATGTGACAGCAGTTCAAACCAATAAAACACGTAATTTGTAAAAACAACAAACATAAAAACGTACGCAAACACGTAAAAACAATAATTGTAATAATCGTTTCAAACCAATAAAACACTTCAGATCGTGCGTTAAACCGATTGCGATTAAACACAGAACTTCGTACAATAAAACAATTATAAAACTAATTTTTTTACAAAATGCACTCAACTAACATAACCTCAAATAACTACACCGAATACAAGCACTCGAGGCTGAGGCCGCACTGCTGGACGGTTACCTAGCGGGTAGATGGTAGCGACCATCCAAGCGACCCGCCAGGCAAATATTTGCAGCGTGCTTTGAAATGTAGTCGGCCGCATTGCCCCCTCCATCGGATGGATGGATGGTAGCGTGTCGCCTGGCGTGTAGCTAGGTAAACAGTCCAGTTAGTTAATTCCATCCACCCTCCAAGGACGAAACAAGCTGGTGTTTCGTTTTGTTTTGAGTTATTAACTGTATGTTTTTTGTTATCAACTTTAATAATGGAAAAACTACTTATAGCAGCAATTTTCCAGAATGTCTTTTACTTTATCGAGTAGAATGTAAAATGTTTCGATACTCATCCTTGCATACTTATTGTTATAAAACTGATCAGGATAACTTCTTATTTTTTTATAAACACGCAAAAATTCACCATCACACTCTCTATCAGTATAATACTCATGCACCCACATAGGCTTCACATTAGACACGATTTCATTCCGTACATAAAGACTACATTCACTTAAAAGTAATTTTCTGGAGAGTTCTGGAAATTTTTACTCTGAAACTAGTAACAGACTGGCCGTCCGTGTTCCGTGAATGGAATGAAATATATCCCACAGTGCGGCCGATATATATCCAACCTCTACCCTCCTACCGCTACCCACCACCATCCAACCTAGCAACTACCCACTTGCAGTGCGGCCCACGGTTAACTGAAACAGATGACTGCAGTTGAAGGGGATGGCATTGCGAAACATTTGATAGTAGGCTTAATTCAAGACATGAAATTGATAAGGTTGTGGGCTAAGAAGGTAGCAAAATATTTGTTAGTAGTTCTGTACATTGGCAATAGATAGTGTTACTGGTCATTCCTAAGATTGTATATAATATATTATTGTGAAATGTCAATAAAACGAAAAATTCAAATATTACGTAGCTTTTCGGTTAGTAAACTGATATTTGATTTATTTTTACTGCAATTTAATAGTTGCTTGTTTTATACGCGTAATAACGCACACACACAAAATACTTTCAACTTTGAATTAGGGTGCAAAATTGAGGTTAACACTAAATAAATCTTGGGATATATTGTATACTTTGACTACAGTATTTATGTATATAATATACTAAATAATTGTTTTTAAACTGAGGCTTGGGATACAAATATATCAAGGCAACAACCATAAGGGGCCGCAAATGAAGGGTTTAAGCTTTAAACTATGTGTTTCCCTTTGTAGAATAATATTCTGAGAAGACGTTACTTTTGTCAAATTGACAGAAGTTTTTCTGAAACAAACGATTCATTTAAATGCAATTTTGGACCAATATTTTTTTGTGATTTATTGAAAAGTACATTGAATGCTCGTAATAATTATGTGAAAGTTATCTTGGACAGTTTAAGCAATATTTGTGCACCATTTTTGTTTTATTAAAAACTATGTTTGGATGTGCATATTGCCTCGACAGTATATTGAAGCTATTACGGTATTATACGTAGTCTACTTAGTTAACCTCCTATTTCTACAACATTGTTATTAGTATAAGGTTTCAAATTAAAATTTAATCAGCATCCTGGCGCCGTAATCTAGGCTATAACTTGGTGTTGAATAACATATTGTTTAGAGCAAGTATGCTACCATATGTTAAACTTACAACATAATATAAGCAAAGATGGTTTAAAGGTATGGTCTTCAACTATAAACATGTATTAGTTATTATTAGGGTATTTATTCCTGTATTTTTTACTATAAAGTGATATTACGTGACAATTAAAAGAATTGACATTTTTTTATAATTTAGCAAGGCCGTAACCGGTGGGGAGGAGGTTAGTGGGTCACCCCCCCCCCCCCCCCGAAATTTATTAGTAAAACTGAACACTAGGTTTAAAAAGTGCAAATTAAATCATAAAATAGACAACATAACAGAGGATCCAGCAACATATTTTACAGCATTGTGCATTGCAAACATAGCCTACTGATATTTAGATTTACTTGATCAAACTACAACGTACAATACACATGGATGCGGTAGGTTACAACCTTACTCTCTTGTGACCTTGATCTGATCTATTAAATAAGAAAACTATGAAGGTTCAACAAAAATACTTTACTCTAACAAAACACGCAGTGCATTGTGTATTGAAAATACTCCCAATACGGGTGTTGGCGTGTGAAGCACGCAATGCATTGTGTATTGAAAATGCTCACCAATATGGGGTTCGCGTGCAATGCACTGTGCGTCGGCCGCTTCTCATAGTGTTCAGTGTCAAGCTCATTGGCAGTGAACGTATTAGAAGGGTTTAAATTCAAATCCCCGGTCCTGACCCCCCCCCCTCCCCCCGAAAAGTTTTCCTGGCTACGGCCATGTAATTTAGATTAAAACTGCCCACAAAGTGCCTCGTCGTATTCGAGATCTTTAGAATTATTATAATAATTGAGTGAGTTTAAACATGATAAAATGGAAAGGGGGGAGTGAGAGCATGTCAGTCAGTGTATTATAGTTAGGGAGTTTGATGCCTGTTCCTTTTTATGGACTTAATTGTCTTAATTTTATAGGCAAAGTGTTAAATAATTAATGCAGACACGTTTTATTTATAACTCACATATTCTAATTTATTTGGCTTATGTAAAAGTCATTAAACATTGATTCCAGTATTTTAAAATATATATTAATTTGTTCAGCTCATTCACGGGCTTCTTATTCCTTAGGTTTGAAAAAACACGATGTGACGAACCATCAAACTTCCAACGTTGGAAGGTGTTCGTAGCATCGCGTGGCTTCATAGGAAGATGTACGAATGTTTCCGAAGTTAAACGAATAGGTATTTCTTCTTTAAATTTGTATAAACGAATATTTTTATGATAAAAGTTTGTATTTATATACAGTTTATAACCTCAAAGGAAATATTATTACGTATTACAACATACATTAGATTTATAACTGATATTTAAAAAAATCAACTTCATAAGAAATTAGAATGATTAAAGTTGTAAACATAACCCCAAAGTATAATCTACACTGGGTTTGTTTAAGTATTACAGATGATCGGTGAAATCAGCTGTTATATAATTATATTACTCACGTACGTACATAGGAGTTGATTACAAATAGTAAAACATTTTTGTAATTTTTCAAAGTAAATAAAAGTTTTGTAATTTATTTCTGAATAGAACTGTATAAAATAGTTTTTATGTACCTACTACCATAGATCATGAATCCAAATACAATGCTACTCAACGACTAATACTAAAACATACATACAGAACAAATTCGCAGCCCCTTTGAGGTTGCTGCCCCTAGGCAAGTGCCTATCATGCCTAATAGGTAATCCGCCACTGTGTCTGAGGAACCTGAATATTTAGTGGTATAATGGCATACAAAATTCAAAACAATACAAATTTGTATTTTATAAGAACCTGTATCGCCTTCAACACATTTTGTAGCCTACCTTATTGTGTTTACAACCAATTTTTACAAAAAAACAAACAATCCTTAAAAGAAATTATTTCATGTTGCAGGCGGGACTCCTGACCTATTGCAAGCCACCTAGCGCGGACATCTCTCTGCTGGGGTTTGCCGGACTATTGGGTGCAGTCATGGGTGCAGCGTTGATCCTTATTCTCCTGCTCAGATGGTTCGGCAAGTTCGCCTTCGTCTGATCATTCCTTCCAGTCGACTTCACAACATGTGTATCGTAGTTATTAATTGTTAAGGATCTAGAGATTTTATTTATAATAAAGTTGCGTTGTGTTATTTAATGCTACTTTTGTATTCTTTGACCAAAAAGTGTTCCTAAATTTCTTTCAGCCACTAACGGATATTTTTAGGATACAGACACGTTAGTGTGTTTTTTACGCTAAAACGCTCGAAGTGAAAGTATTATATGCCGGCCAGATTAGCGAAGGTAAATTTGTTTCTCATTTATAACAAGATTTTATTCAGATGGTAACGGCCTTATAATTAATTGACCATAACAATAAACTAATTGTGTCAATGTCGATGCCCTATTGTGTAAAACCTATCAAAAGGCGTTTATTTGTAGAATCCATGTTTATGTACAAAAAAAGCAGTCCTGGGACAGAATTGAAAACTGTCATGAATATAAATCGTTGGTTATATTGGTTCAATCAGAAATTCGATTATTCTATATGTATCACCAAGTACACTAATTTAACACAACTCACTAAATCAGTAAGTGCATTGTCCATTTCAGAGGTATAATTATTTTAACACAACTTACAAAATGAGGAAGCAAATGTCCATTTCATCGGTGGCGTGACGTGACTAAACCCGTACAGCTTTTGAGTTCAAGCCTTTGAATAAATAATTGACCACTGTCTACATTATTTCGTCGTTTTTTCTACATTTACGATCAGCTGTTACATGAAACTTCTTGTTCATACAGGGTGATTCAGAAAGAAACGGAGAAACTTCCAGGAAGTGTTCTACTAGCGAAAATAAAGAAAAAAGTTCATGTAAACATATACAGTTTCAAACTGACTCAGGCTGTTTTGTTCGATGCAGTGTGGATTCACCCTATGTCTCTCGGACGAGTTCGTTACCCAAAAAATCCAACAACCTGAAGCACGTTTTTTGACAGGAAGTAACAGTTGTTTTTTTAGATTTTTCGTACTATAATAAAATTGTTGGGGGTTTTATCTAAAAAAATAAATGTAGGATACTATTCTGCGTATTTTGTTTATTTCACGCGACCGTGTAGCTCTCTTGGTTCCCCCCCCCAAAAAAAAAAAAAACATCAAAACTTAAAATACCATAAAGTACCCGGTTCAAATCCACGTGATCCGAGGCCAACGGCCGAGTTTGTTCTCTGCGAGCGAAGCGAAGCAGTCTATAACCCGAGGCCGCAAGGTCGAGGTGCAAACTAGCAAAGCAGGTCGAGTGGGACGAAGCAGCGAGTGAGCTGAAGCTGGAGGCTTAGATGCAAACAAATTCTACTAATATATTTCGTACACAGAGGCAGCTATTCAGTAGACTATTCGGCAGCCTTTGGGAGTAGACTAATTTTTCAAATAGTTGATTCAAACCCTAAAATCGTATAAACTTAATTTTGAAAATTCACTCAAGTCGGCGATTTAGCTGCGAGGTCGAATTATTTAATTTGAAATCGGTGTTAAGGTCCAGGCCGTTTCAAAACCATTAAGTCACTAAGAAGAATTTGTCACTAGCATTGAGGGATATTCTAAAGAAAACTTTCCAAAGCAAAGTGATAATACGGCAGGCATATTTGTTAGATGAGTGGAGTAGTCTACTTCGAAGGAATCGGACCAATAAGCTGAAAGTAAATTAATACAAATTGTAAAAGAAAAGTCTGGCTATTTTTTTATAAACCTCGTATACTTCTGATTTGACTAAAAGCTATTTTCTGCAAAATATCACAAAATAATGGAGCTATATCAAGCTGCTGACAGACAAACAAGACGAATCTAAAAAGATTCTAATAAAATATAATATGGAATACATTCTATATTTTTGAAATACCGAAATACCTTCTAAGCCACCAGTGTATCTTGTATATGTTGAACAATCATTTGAAATTTTATTAAAAGTAGCAAATTGTGAAACAATATTTTTATTCTGATTTAGGCCTATTACAACTCTATATGCTTCACAAACATGTAGGATGTAGACCTACATAAAAAACACTCGTAACCTCCATAAATAGTTGGCCTAAAATACCGGTAGTGTGATTTCGGTCATGAATAAAACGAACAACACCAAGCAATCTTAAATTACACCTCTTGACTACTAAAAATGGGACCAATAATGTAATAGACTTACTTTTTAAAACATTTGTGTGGCAAAATCTCATGTACCTGTATATTTTGAATATATTTAAATAAAATATACCAATACCTATAAAATATTCAGTATATTCTTATATTTCTATAAAAGTAAATTGTTTTCTCCCAACAAAACTTTTAAAATTAATTGCAAAAAGTCTACCCTAAAAATTATCTCACATAACCCTAAAATGTTTGAAAATAAACAGAGTTAGTGCTAGTTTTGCTGTCATAAATAATTTTATTCAATAATAATACTCCTAAAACTCTTATTAGTAAATATCTTTGAAAGTTCATTACAGGTACTTCGAGACAAATTATACTATTGTTATTGATTAAATTAAATTACAGTAATGTACCAAACCTACGATTAAAATAATATTTTATAATTTTGAGTTAGGTAGCAGCACTTACCAGACTAGAGCAAAATAAAATTAGTATAGGCTAGAGGTGGGCGTTATTTAACGTAACAGGAAAAATAATACTATTAATGCGTTGCAGACTATTACCACGTTAATACGTTACGTAAGACACCCTATTATTTTTGTAACGTCAAGCGATAACGCAGGGGAAAGAGACTGACGAACGTTCCAGAGAAGTGTTAATTCCAGTCTTGCATCAAGTACATAATCATATCTTCAACGTTACATTACAAAATAATACCTTGACAAAAATAACACCTTGAAAAAAATAATACCTTGACAAAAATAATACCCTTTGAGAAAACGGCCAGCAGATTACTTTCTTCGCTTGCGCTGCGTTAATACGTTACAATATTAACAGATGCATCAACTTACACACAGGCTCACATTATTAAACCCGAATAAACAGAATGTTTGGTGTGAGATTCCAGGAAATATTTCTTGCCCTTCCCGATGTCTGTATTCATTTAATAAAAGAATCCATTACACATAGTAGCTTATATGCAAAAATGCAAATTGACATAATAATTACTGCTGACATAAAATATTTAAAAAATAAAACTGCTTTATAGAACTATCCTTCCCTAGGTCTTAGGGAATAGTTGAATTTAAACAATTATTATTGACACTGTGCAATTTAATTTAGTCTAAAACTTTAACGTAAAATTATGTTTTTTCAAATTTTTGTCATCAATAATTACTCTAGGTTTACATTTGATTTCTCATAATTTGTATATTATATATTTATTTAACTTTAATTATTTTGACAATTTTAATTGCATTTTGTTAGTAAAGATTTTCTTTGAAACATTTAACTTAAATAATTTAGGTACGTACCTTTTAAAAAACGTCAATTCCTATTCCTGTTCTTTGTTCTAGATGACCGATTTCGATCTTATGTTTCAGATCATTTTCAAATCTTCTTACACTTATATAAAAGTGCTGTTCAGCTGAACATCGTTGAAATACACATAACACTTATACGAACACAAAACACATCACAAAACGTTTAAAAAATTTGTTTTAAAAAAGGTAAAAGTCATATCGTCATTCACTAGTGAATCCGTAAAGGACATGTCCTACACTGCGTGTCCGAGTCCGAGAGTTTGGAAAGGCACATTATCAGTCCCCCTCCCTCCTTTCATCTTATGTCAAAATGTCTATGTTCCCAGAATATTTATTTAAAAGATTAAAAATGGGGTTTGAATTAAATTTTTGTTTATAATTTAAGACATTATCAGGTGTGTTTTTTAGGGCTTTGTATATTTCATACTCTTCAAGAGTGTCCATTTTGCGGTTTTTATCGCAGAAGTGCAAGATATCCATATTTTCGTCAATGCTATTAAATATGTGGTTTTTATCCATAATATGTTGGGCGAAACTCGATTTCTGTAGTAGGGCCCTGGGTTTAGGGACATGCTCGCGAAATCTTGTCTTAAATGAACGTCCCGTCTGTCCAATATAAAAATCGTTGCAAGTGGAACACTTGAGTCTATAAACACCAGTTGAATTGTATTTGTTATTGGTGGTTTTTCGTTTAGTGTTTAAGGCCTTAGCAAGTCTATTGCTGGTTTTATAAGAAAGAGTAATGCCATTTTGCTTCAGCTCTTTACGCAGGGTGTGGTTTAAGGTCCCACCGTATTCTATGGACACATTCTTAGGTTTCTCATTATCCATGCTTCGGCTAATTTTTGGTGTGTTGTGTTTTTTAATTAACCTGTCAATTAAATCAGCTGAATACCCATTGGAAGTTGAAATCTGTTTAATAGTACTAACTTCTTTAATATAATTTTCTTTAGATAATGGGAATTTAAGAAGTCTGTGGACCATACTGTTATACGCCGCCAACTTGTGTTGTATTGGATGGTAAGATGACGCATGGATGGTTTGGTCGGTGGTGGTTGGTTTTCTGTAAATGTTGTATTCCAGTATGTTATGAGATTTTGTTATTGTTATGTCTAAAAAATTCAGTTTGTTGTCTATTTCCAAATCTAAGGTAAAATCCAAATTGCGTGTGATGCTGTTCAAATATTTGCTTAACAGTTTGACTTGCCTTTCCGTACCATTGAATAATAATATTGTGTCATCAACGTATCTGTAATAGAATACTATGTTGTTTCTGTATTTATTTAAGTTGGAAAAGATAAACTCGTTTTCTATGTGATTGAGGTATACTTCAGACAGTAAGCCCGATAAGGGAGATCCCATTGCTAGGCCTTCTGTTTGAATAAAGTATTCTCCATTGAACTCGAAGTAATTTTGTTTGAGAGTTTCTCTTATCAATAACATTAATTCTGCGATTGCGTTGGGGCATAGACCGGAATGGTCTTGCAAATTCTGATTAACTAATGTAAGCGTTTCTTCAATAGGTACATTTGTATACAAATTAACAATGTCAAAGGATGCCAAAGTCTGATTCTTATTTACGATAGTGTCTTTAGTTTTCTCTATGAAATCAATGTTATTCGTTATGCTACGGCTATTGGTGAAGACTAATTTAGATTTTAAAATATATTCAAGTTTTTTGGCGACTTTGTATGAGGGAGCAGTTGTAAAATTGACCAACGGGCGAATTGGGACATTTTCTTTGTGAATTTTTGGTAAACCACGTAAGATGGGTGCGGAAGGTTTGATCATTTTCAAAGATCTAATTTCTGATTCGCAAAATAATTTAAGACTGCGGTTTATGAGGAATTTAATGGCTTTTTGGTATTCAATAGTCGGGTCGTGGTCACTTTTAATGATGTCATTTTTCATGATAAAGTCGTTTACCTTGTTACTATAATCAGAGGAATATAACACAACACAGGTGTTTCCCTTGTCAGCTTTAGTTAAGATTGCATCATTTTGGTTTAGTTTTTTAAACGTTTTGTGTTCGTATAAGTGTTATGTGTATTTCAACGATGTTCAGCTGAACAGAACTTTTATATAAGTGTAAGAAGATTTGAAAATGATCTGAAACATAAGATCGAAACCGGTCATCTAGAACAAAGAACAGGAATAGGAATTGACGTTTTTTAAAAGGTACGTACCTAAATTATTATTCGTACAACCTATTCCGGAGGCTAAAATACCTAAACTGTATAAATTTAAATTAAAGCAGCAGACAGCAGAAGAAATTACTTGAGAATCTTGGTAACTTTTTAACATAAAGTAATCTCGCTTGGAACCCTTACATTAAATGAATAATATATTTTTAAAGTTTATTTTAATTTGAAGCTGAGTATTTAAAATTACTTGAGAATATCGGTAAAATTTCATTAAGTAATCTCGTCTGCAACGAAATACTAAATTAATAAATAATACACCTTGCTAAAACTGTCTACTAGTAACTTGCCCGCAACACAACATCATATTACCAAATTAATAGTTCAGTAATTTCGTCTGCAACGTTATATCAAAGTACCAGGAGACCGAGCTAAAGCTCGATTATAAGCAGGGCCTAGTTCGCTCACGTCAATAACTCTATTATTGCAAATTTCCGTGAACATCGTTTAGGTTAGGCCTGTAACATTAAACAACTAAATAAAGGGTATGTTTATTTAGCAGAAGTATTCGTTGCCATGGTAACTATAAATAGATACAACATTAGGCTTACCTCTAATAAAATACAGTTTAAAAGAAAACAGATGATTATTGTAATGGCATTGAAAACATTTGCATCAGCTGTGCTTCGTTTAAAAGAAAACAGATGATTATTGTAATGACATTGAAAACATTTGCATCAGCTGTGTTTTGTATTGTTTAAAATGGAAAAATTTCACTTTTTAATTTAATAAAAAGACGTAGAAAACGAATTTTCCCAGACTGGTGACCATTTCCAATTGATTTCTCTTGGCCAAAAGCCCCATATAAAATCAAAAATCCTTAGACGGAGATTCCAGATCCATTTAGCAGACAGACAATTAATTATCTCTCGCTTTAGAAGATAGGATAACACCTCGGCATTTCCCACCACCTATATATACGTTACAAATTTAATACGTTATTTCAACCTATTACCTAGACGCCGTGGAACGTTGCAGACTATTACCACAATGTAACGGTAATTCCCATCTCTAGTATATATAGGCCTACATAATAGTTTCAAACTTGGGAGCAGCACCTTACCGGACAACGATTTGCAAATTATTATCATAGACAACATTTTTTATTGATTAAAATACAGTAGCAAATGATTAAAATAAATAATACTTTATAGTTTAAATTTAGGTAACAGCACTTGACGGACTAAAGCAAAATTAGTATAGTCTCAAATTTAACAAACTAGGCGGCAGCACCTTACGGATTCAGGAAGCTATGGCTAAAATCATAGATCATGAATAATAATAAATGTTATCCAAATACAATGCTAAAATGAAATGATCGGTGAACATAAATGCAGAGATATTATTCTGTTTCGATGTAATTTTGTAAACAGTTAGACGAGACAAGTTTACGAGTGCCGCCGCACTGAGGAAAAGTCGATGTATCTATTATTTCATTATTTTTTAAACAAAAGTTTTTATCATGTTGGCTGCCAGCTGACTGGTGGTTTTAAAATTAACTATTCTGCAAATAGTTGTTACTTACACTAATAGAAAGCGCTGTTGAACTATATTTTTACAGTGACTAGATAGACAGTGTGGCCCAAAGTGTAGCCATATGAAAGTGGCCGCCATGTTTTTCCTAAAAGTAATGTCATCTGCTCAGAATTATAATGTAAAGATTAGTGTTATCTCTCTTTGTAATTATAAGAGAAATGACCTCTTTGCTTTTTTTTATAAAGGGAAAAACAAGCGATTTAATTGTTACAGTTTGATATTTATATTGAAATTAAATAATAAAAACTGTTTCTTCTTAAAAAGTGTATTCTGTTTTTTTAGAGCAAAAAATTTAACAAATAAAAATATAATAGAAACAGATAAGAATTTAGGAAAAACATGGCTGCCGGCCAATAGGAAACAAGACCTCACTTACTTGGCCACACTGTCATATTTTAACACAATTTTATTGTACTGAGTTTTGAATTTGTCCTGTAATATGCTGCTACCTGGTAACTTAGAAAGAAATTAATTGGATTTTAATCAAGTATAGGTTATTTTGCCGATAATTTCAAAAACAATCGTCGCACATAGGCTCCTTTGTCACAATGAATTATTTCTTTGAGACATAAATAAATACTTAGGATGGGTTTATAGGCTACACAAAATACTTACATATTCAATTTTTCATATGTATGTCATTTTGTTTTTATAAGCCTAATAAAATATTATCTACTATTTTGCCATTTTCTGTATTTTGTATGGTGATACAAAATCCTGAGGTGAGGTAATTGTAATTATTATTGTATTTTTTAAATTATATAAAATGAATTATGATCGGTCCCAGAATGTACATCTGTCTAGCATATCCAAAACCCATTTAATAAATCTTGGAATTTAAACAGTTGTTCATCAAATTAACAATTGTTTATATTATATCAAAACATTTCCTTTCCAATAGTTTTTGTTCCATTGAGATAGGATGATTTTTAAAATATTCACAAGTAGAGTTGTCCATTTATTGAGTAGTTTACCTTGTCTTTTTGAGCAGTCTGACAGTACCAGGGTTAAAAATCACAGCCTATTGTATTTTGATGATTTTTTAAAGATATAGCCTGTACCTCAAATATATTATATAAATAAACTTTATTAAATATAAGTAATATAGTTGTAAAATCAAAATTTTAAAAAAATAAATGGCAATGAAAAAACATTAAATTGTACAGTACAGAAGTAACATCCATTTTTAGATTTTTTGCATAATCCTCACAATCTATTAAAGTTTTAATTTCTCATGGGTCTTGCAAATAATATATACTGTGTGCAATCAAGGATTACTAAATCTATAGTCTATCTGACATATTTAGGCGGGTAGAGGGGTAACTGTTTCCGCCCCATTCCTCACCCCGCCTACCCCACCACGAGTGCAGTGAACAGTGATGTGGCAGGGGTTTGCAGAGCGAAGGCAGGGGAGGGACGTTCAAAGTCGGCAGAAGTGAGTGATGGAGGGGATATCTCTACTCTCCCTCAACCCGCCTAAATTTATCAGACAGATTATAGTACTGTAGAACCCCTCTTAAACGGTCTGGTCGGGACCAAGACCCTGGCCGGTTACCTGTTTGGCCGGTTGATCCGAGGTTCCCGTAAAAAATAGATTGTTCAAAAATAACCTACATATTTCATAAATAAACAAGCAAATAAGACGTTATTGCATCCCATTTTATTGTATGTACCACATACATAAACAAACACCAACAAATTAAACATTTTAAACTTTGAAAACTGAATTTACATTATACCGTATCAAAAAAACAGTTATTTTTTCTGTTCTTTAACATTCAAAGATTTTTAATGCCAAGTCTCTCTAATTTCGTGCGTTAATCACGTCTATTGCCGTTGAATCTTTTTCCTGCTCAACATATTACGCAATACAGTACGTTGCAAATATTACATATTTTGCGCCCACAAAATTCAGTAAAGGCACAGCAACAGATGATGAAAAAGAAACAAAGGATGCCGCTTTGTCAATTGATACTAAGAAAAAATACAGTTGTCGCAGAAGCAAGAGGGGAATCAAACTCATGCTCCCGCTCCCCCTCCCCTGTTCTATCTGCTACAACACTAACACACATTGACACCTAAAGTTGCATCACCTCACTTTATTTTCCAGGAAATGTCCGTCAAACAATCAAAGTTTGAGACTTCGGCCAGTTACAGTAATATAATCTGTAAGAGAAAAAACACTCTGTTGTTCCATGGGATAGGCTGGTTAATCCGAGGACAGGTTGATCCGAGGCCGGTTAAGAGGGGTTCTACTGTATACAGAAAAACAAGTATGGAAAATAAAATTGGATCAGTTATTAAATGTTTTACATCATGTCAGTTCTTGTCTTAACAGCTTTAAAAATAATATAATGTTGACTCCTTTGTTGAGACACCCTTTCTGATATAACTGTTGGGTATCTTAGTATTTAATAAGTAATACATGATGATAAAGTGTGATAGTTATACCAGAACCAAGATCTTTAAATGCATTATCAACATTTATTAAAATATGCTGACAGAGGCCATAAACCTTTAAAATATTGAATATATACATCAGACAGAAGAAATAATTTTAAACAAATTTTTAAGGTTAGTATGTTTTATGAAAAATACTAAACACATTATTAGTTACATATTTGATAACATAAAATCTTCAATAAAAACATAAATATTCTCTTAATTTTATTGTAAAATATACTTTACAATAGTTCACAGTACATACAAACAGTTCATTTCACTATTTGCGCACAAGGATCCAACATTTGGTAATGCTTGGTCAATTCCTATCAATGAAGAATAAATGTCTTTGTTGCCATAACACTCAAAACAAATAATATTAAACAACCCACTGGCAGAAACCTGCAGACTGTTGCACATCAAGACTGGTTACGGGCAAGTTGCACAGCTGACGTCTGAAACAAAATTAAAATTGAATATTACCCGTCTTAAAGAGTTAACCTAAAATAAATTTTTGTTGGTATAAAATAGTCGGACATTTCTCTCTACAGTAGAACCTCGGTTATCCAAGTTTCCGGATTAACCGAAGCAAATTAAAAAAAATAATTTTGTCAAAATAAATTCTGTTTGTCAAAATAAATTGTGTTAACTTACAAATAAATGTAGGTTAACTGAATTGATTTCAATAAAGAATTCATAGCTTGAGAGGATTTCTCAATAAGTGAATTTATAATAAAAACTTTTGTGTTAGATTGAACAGAAAGAAAACAAAACTGTCGTTTGCCTTGTACATCCTGAAAACACTTCCGCTCTTTACCCAACACAATAGTGTAGTGACCTTTGTGAATGAGACTGTCAATAGGAGTGGAAAGCGAAAGCGCGTTATTTTATCTTTAAACCAAAATGAGAAGCAATTAAACGATTAGATGGAAGTGATTCAATAAGAAAATTGGCAAGTGATTTAGGTGCTGGGGAAGTGAATGTCGGGGATTGGAGATGAAATAGATCGGAAATTGAAAAGTGGATATCTCAACAATATTCAAATAAAGAAGAGGCTAGACAATCAATTAAAAATGTGAGCATGAAAAAACTTCAGAGGCATTATTTTGTAGTTTTTGTTAGAGTAGCTTACAGTACCCAGTTTCTTTCATTTGTGTACATTACCAAACCTTCTTTGTTTATTTAAACCTATATTATTTAAAGCCAAATAGAATAGATTTTGAAGTAAGTATGGCTTCAAATCAGCCTATAACGATGTAAATGATGCGGGAAGTCGCACCTCAATGGTTTTCTCAAGGCCTACCGTAATATCCAAGGTCTGCCCGGTCCCAATTACCTCGGAACAATCGAGGTTCTACCGTATTTACATATTAAAAAATAATACACAACATTTCAGATATGTAAATCAATCCCTGTTATCAAGTCTTGACTGCAGTCTCTCGGGCGCAAATGCAACCCGCTCGAACCTTAGCGAGAATTTGCATATATTTGCATAATCGATAATTTAACCCCTTTAAAATCATCCAATCATAATAAAACTGGCACTATTGGAGAGGAAATGAATTAAACTTTAATTTTTGTATTTACAACTTTTTTGTAAAAACTATATTTACATATGTAATCATCTCTTTAAAATATGCCTATCGGGCTACAGCTAGTTCCGCACGCGAATCTGCATACAATTGTACTGTTATTTCCCACTTCTTCAACGGGCAACACCATCTACAGAAGTATTTCTATCGAGATTATAAATGTTTATTACTAGTACTTACGTCAAATAGCAATCTTGAGTTTAGTATATTTTAATACTTTATTACAGCTGTTTCGGTATAACACATACCATCATCAGATGAATAAACACATACACACATAACACTGACACACATTACACATAATAATTACACATAAACTTGCTATTTGACGTAAGTACTAGTAATAAACATTATTACAAAGCAATCAAAAGGCACTATGGAAATTATGAGATTATAAAGCTACCATTGGATTCGTCAAGGTTTTATCTTTCTAATGGTGCCTTCCAATCAGATGTCACTATTTTACAGCTGATTAATTCAAAAGATTTCTGTAAACCCTTGCGATTGGACAGTTTTTCAACCAATGAAACAGCCCATTTGTCAACAGAGATAACGCCTACAATTCCATATGTTTTTACAGATTTCTTGATACCATTTTGTAGAGAATCGTTCGATCTTTTTAACGGTGGGAAGTTAACTAGAAATAACCAGTTTTTTTGTTTGTCTAGACAGCAGTGGAAGTACATAATTAGGACAGTCTGGCTAGACCGGCCGGCATTTGTCGCTCCCACGGTATTCAAATGGCCCTTTCTGCAAGTAGTATATCGACCGGCGATGTTTCATTAGATTAATGTCATTTTGTTATTCAAATAAAGATAACTCAAACACTTTTGTAACTAAGGAAAGACAAGTATACTGTTCTTTTCTTTGATTTATCCTCTGCACTTTGTTATAATAATATTTCTTTTTTGGGCAAAGCATATACAGTATTAGTAAATAAGTTTCAATCTAGGCCCAGTTTTGTTAGCGTAGTGTATTTGGAACATAAAAACTGTGTTTTTCAAAATAAGAAATTTGAAATTGATAAATGTTTTTATACAGTCCTATTTAGAACTAAATTACAAAACTTTTTACGCTTACGAAAAAATACAAAAAAATGTTTACTACTTGTTATGTAGGCCTAAAGTTGAACTTTTTCCTTTCGTTACTGAAAATTTTTTGTTTCTTGAGCTAATAACTTATACAATTTCAAAAGAAACAAATTTTTAGTGGCATATTTGAATTCTTTGAAGTTTCTTCTACAAAAAAGCTATTGAACACTTTTGAATTGGGGTTCATTTACTATTTTTGGCAAATTTTTTAAAATATTCTTGCAAAACGCTATAAACGGGCTTTTTAATTTTAGCTTTAACCATGCCAGTTCTAGGGTTCAAACTATAGAAACATAAATTTATTACTCTAACCATTATGTTCAAAGAAAAAATGTTATAATTAAAATATTCAAACATAAATTATCAAAACTATGTTAGTTTTGAAACATGGTTAAATTCACTATACCTGATAGCTATGTCTCTACGAGCTGACAAAGCCTGCTTGAATGTATCTGAAGAAGAAAACAAAGCTCGCCGCTGAGCATGCTTCTCTCGTAAAGCAACATGTATGGAAGCCACAGGATGGAGCAACACTTGTTCCTTTTCTTCATCCTCGCCTTCTGATTTCACCTTGCCCTCTTCTGTAATGTTTGATAATTTCATTAGTACACATGCTTTGAATGAAATAATAAAAAATTTAATATTTCGTACTGAATTTTTCAATCCTTAGCCCAAATATATAATCCATTTTCCTGACATATAATTCATGAAAAGCCTAGATAACACCTTACAATAACAAAAACTATTTGAATTACATGTTGATGTGTAGCACCCCACTTCCAACATACAGTAGAAACAATTTTAACAGAGTTGATACGTAAAGGGTGTCTACTAAACTTCAAAAACTAAAATTGATTACTTTTTCATTACAGTAGAACCTCGGTTATCCAAGTTTCCGTATTAACCGAGGCAAATAAAAAAAACTTTTGTCAAAATCAATTCTATTAACTTATATAACATCTCCAGCTTCCCAAAGTACAATAATAATATAGAATAGGACCATAAGTCAATTTTAATTCGAGAGAGCATTGTATTTTTGAATTTAATTTAATTTACATTGCAAATGTTTTTAGAAAGAGAGCTTAATAATTAGAATCATTTTTAACGTAAAGGAAATAGACTAAAAGGGCAGACAAAATTTAAAGTCAATTTTAGTATTAATTTGAATAAATGTAAAAGGCAGACAATTATTAAAATCAATTATTATATTCAATTTAAATGTGGAGTTTGAAAAAATGGACAGTTTATGCACTGACTTCAAGACGCGGAAACTATACGAGTTTTGAGACGCAGTTAGACAAAGAAGCGTCTTAACGTCTAGATGAGATAAGAAGCAAACACCTGCAGGCGAGTTCCAGGAAAAAAGGTCTACGTGATTTTCCACATGCAAGATCCAGAAGGAATGCTTGGGTTAGCAACCAAACGAATCTGATGCAACTTCTAGCATCTATGTGTAGTGAGACGTTCCTGATTGGTGGAGAGAAAAGAGACGCCAAATTAAGGTAGCGGTGGGAGAATCACGCTAGCATCACTGAACACTTCTCATCAAGACGTCAAATTAGTAAGACGTGTGTTTTACTCAGTAAGTAATTTTGTCTTAAAATGTGAATTTTACAAGACAGTGAAGTATAGAAGAACTGATTTAAATTTTTACGAAAGTTAATAATTACCATCGACAATGGTGTGTATTGCGATCGACGAACTTTTCAAGTTTTTTAAAAATAATGTGCCTGTAAATCGGACAATGAAATAGTGTTGCGTGTGCGAGTATTTTGTTTTTTCTTTATCTTTTTTAAAATTAATAAGTTTGTGTGTCTGCCTTTTCGTAAGTATGTACAGTGCACTTAAAATCTTTTTCATTTATAAGTCACCAGCTCTCTTTGAAATTTTGTAGCCTATAACTTGTATTATATTTGACTGTATTTAAATTGTTCCTTGCTATAAATACGATATTAATAAATGTCAAAGGTCATTTCTAGATTGTCTACTTTGTTTGGCCTAATCTAATCCTCTTCACAAATTTTCAATCAGGTCATAGAATTCACAACCCAAGATAAAATAAAATTAAAGTAGAGTCTTGCAACAACTACATCAAATCAAATTTAATTATTATATTTTTTTTTTTTTTTTTTTTTGTAAGCAGAGCATCTTACACTTACAAAAAAGTTAGTAAACTGAATTGATTTTGATTAAGAATTTCTAGCTTGAGAGGATTTCTCATCAAGTGAATTTATAATAAAAACTTTTGTTTTAGATTGAACAGAAAGAAAACAAAACTGTTGTTTGCCTTGTAGATTAGGTCAATATCTTTTGTATTTTTACACTTGAGAGATTGTGTTCCTTTGGAAACTATTAAAGTAGTATATTATGTGTATGTAGAGTCAATTCTGAGATATAGCATTGTTTTATGGGGACAGGCGACTAACATTGGTGCGGTTTTCAGATTGCAAAAAAGGGTTTTACGTATCATGACCAATTCCCACCCACAAAGCTCTTGTAAAACACATTTTAAAAACTTAAAAATTTTAACAATGATAGGAATATATATTTATGAAACTTTGAGTTATGTACACTCTATAAAGAATGAATTACCGGACTTATACAGATTCCAACACAATTATAGTACACGGAATGGATATAGTTTTAGATTACCTAACCATTGTTTAACTCTGTATGAAAAAAGCCCTTTATATGCAGGATTGAAATTGTACAATGCATTACCTAGTTCTTATAAGTCCATGGGCATAAAATTATTTAAGGAAAAACTAAAGAGTGAGCTTATTAACAGAGCTTTCTATTCATTAAAGGAATATTTTGACAGTCCCTTATTTGTATGACCAGTTTGTTTGGAACTGATTTTCCTCTTCTTGATAGAAATTGTTCATTTTTACTCTGTCTAACTTGTATTGTATTCTACTATTTTTGACTGTACTTGTTTCATGTATTTGGTTCTATGTTTGTATAAGTGACGATGCATCTGTTTTGTATGTACATAAACATTAAAAAAAAATGTATTGTGCAAATAAAGAATGTCTATGTGGTCTGTTTACACTTTCCTCCAAGATGTTTCTTCTCCCTGCTACTGTATTTTGTTCTTTTGTTTTTAGTTGGTGTCAATGTTAAACTCTGTGGATGAGAGTGTCATTATGAGAGGAAAGCGAACGTGTGTTGTTTTATCTTTAAATCAAAAATGTCAAGTAATTAAACGATTAGATGGAGATGATTCAATAAGAAAAGTGGCAAGTGATTTATGTGTTAGGGAAGTGATTGTTGGGGATTAGAGATCAAATAGATTGGAAATTGAAACGTGGGTATCTTAACGGGATTCAAATAAAGAAGAGGCTATACAATCAATGAAAAAAGCGAGCATGAAAAAACTTCAGAGGAATTATTTTTGATCCAAAGATTTCTTTCATTTGAATACATTATCAAATCTTCTTTGTTTATATACAACTATATTAATTAAAGCCAAAATAAAATAGATTTTGAAGTAAGTGTGGCTCCAAATCAGACTATAACAACGTAAATGATGCGGAAACTCGCACCTCAATGGTTTTCTCATGGCCTACAGTATTATCCGAGTTTTTGGTCATCCGAGGTCTCCCTGGTCCCAATTACCTTGGATAATCGAGGTTCCGCTGTAGAACCTAATAGAGTAATTCCCAATTAACAAAAATAGTGCCTAAAATAAACTAAATTAACAAAAAGAGGGAGAAAAGTAATACTTTGACAAAAGCCAGCATTCATAGCCTCACGCTAGGATCATTAGAGGTAGTAAACTTAATCTAAACTGTGTTCACAAAATTTTCTAAGAAAAGTTAGCGTACCAGTTTTTTCAGAGATCTGTTGTTGTATCTTGTTGTACACATCGGCACCAGCGTACTGGAGCGACACTCCAATCCTAGCGAGCAGGCGATGAGGCTCCCAACGTTTACGAGCCGCTCCAGGAACTGCTTCCGTAACCGACTTTTCTCGAGGTCGAGTTTCTGCAACTAAACTAGCCCAATCCACTCCCAGAGCATCGCCTAAACCAGCTGAAACAAATCAAATGTTTTACATTAACTCGTGAAATTGTTAACAATGATTATAATTACATGATTAGAATGTGAAACTTAATACAGTTGGGAACTACAAGAGTCCATCACCATAACAAACGGTTAAATTAAAGCCAACTGTGCATGACATTGCCTTTACATTCGTCAGTTCAAATGTATTTAATTTCTTACATCCGTTGGAAATGTGATTTTTCAAACCACATAAAATTTGAAAGCTAAGTACAGTGCAACATATTGCTCTACACTCCATAGCAGGGGTCTCCAAACTATTTGGTCCAGCTCGCAGACGCCAATAAAAAAAAGGTTTTGTTTTAGACATTGAGAGTGTGCAATGCTGTTAAAAGTGCAGAAGAGGAAAAACCAATGGTGTTACACTGCATTGTCACCAACAAGCACTGTGTGGGAAAACCCTTGACGTATCAGAAATAATGGAAGTAGTGGTAAAAACTTTAAATTACATCAGATCACATTCTCTTAAACACAGACAGTTTAAGAACTTTTTTGTCAGAAATAGAAAGCCAGTACCCAGACATCCCATATCATTGTGAGGTGTGTTCGCTAAGCAGAGGAAAGGTGCTTATGAGGTTTTTTGAGCTACGCCAAGAAATTGACATTTTTATGATTGATCAGGGCAAGCCAGTAGAAGAGCTTTCGAGTGATCAGTGGCTATGGAAACTTGTATTTCTTGTTGATATTACCACACATCTTAATATTTTAAATTTGAAACTTCATTCAAACGAAGAGTTCGTTTGTAAATGATTTGTTTCAACACGTGAAATCTTTCAGATTGAAACTAGTACTTTTTGAAAAACAAGTAGGAAAAACAGTTTTAGACCATTTGGAAACTTGCAAAAAATTTGCTAGCGAAACAAGTGTGCCATGTCCATCTCAATATGCAGCACAAGCTATTTCAAAACTACATGAGGAGTTTGAAACTCGCTTTTCAGACTTTGATGAAGCAACTACATCGGAAAAGATCAACCTATTCCAAAATCTATTTAAATATAAAGTTGAAGATGCTCCAACAGAACTTCAGCTCGAGTTGATTGATCTTATGTCAAATGAAAACTTAAAAGAATACTTCTCCGAATGTTACAAAAATAAAGATCTTCGTCCAAAATGCAGGTAACTAAATAACTAAGTTGTAATAATTTTTTTTTAGTACCTAAATTTAATTTAGTTTTTTATTCCAGGTCGTTAAGTGATGAGTTCAAAGCCATGAAGAGTTTTGCGAGAGAAATGATAACTATATTTAGTTCCACATATATTTGTGAGCAAACCTTTTCGAAGATGACACATGTGAAATCAAAATACAGATCAATGTTGTCGGATGAGCACATAAAAGCTATGCTCACTATTGGAACTACAAATTTCAATCCAAAATGGACAGACATTGTGAATAAAAAACAGCTGCACACATCTCACTAAAATAAAGACAGGACTTTCTTTTAAAAAATGTTTGTGTTACATATTTTAAGTTTAAATAAATAAGTATGATTCTCCTGAGTGTTTTGTTTTTTAACCTTTGTATTTAAATTGCTTATTACTTTTTATTTAACTTTAACCAATAAAAATTCATTATGTTGGTATAGAAAAGAGTTAAAAATCATATATAAGTTAGACTCAGAGACACTTAAAACTTATGTTTAAAAATTAATTTATTTGTAAAAATAGACTGGAAATGCTTAAAAACACTGTTTCCAAGTGTTAAATTTTCCACCCTGGGGGACAAGTCGCCCAGACCCTGTTGGCCCGCCATAAAACCTCAAAATTTCAATACGGCCCTTGGGTAAAATAGTTTGGAGACCCCTGCTCCATAGTATCATTAATCTGAGAAATATTATATGTAAGTCTGGTTTAGTTTTGTCCAACCAAATCCAAAAATCACTCGAAGTCTTACAAAGTTTACTTTTTATGACTTATTTACAACCAATTTGATATTATAATTGTTCAAAGTCACCTTTATTAGCTTTTGCTTCTTCTTCCAACTCTTCGTCTGATATTTCTTCAAAGTCCAAATTATCCATTCCCTCTTCTTCCATATTTCTGTCCTCCAACAAACTGTTAATAAAAACACAATGTCATCAAAAGATTAAAACCGTAAACACATTGGAGCCTACATATTAAATTCTGTGAATACTGTCCATCACATTTTAGACTACTGAAAGACAGACCCATCATAGGTCAAAATTCTAAATGACTCACACTTTACTTCGGCTCGCATTAGAATGCGTATTGAAATCATTCGAAAATTTTTTGTGCGTTTGTTTTCCTGTAAACACGATATAAGCACTCACAGACGTCGTAGATAACTTCTGGTGGTACCAAAATCTTCGTAAATTTTATGGCGGAGAGTTGAAAAGCTTTTGAGCTTTCTAGTGTGAGTCGTAGCGCATCGGGGTCACGTTTTTGGGTCAAAACTATGAAAATACAGTGTGGGGTATCATTTGGATGTTTTTGGGTACGAAAAAAACGATTTTGACAGTTAAAAAGTCGTAGGGCGTCGGGGTCACGTTTTTGGATCAAAATTTTGAAAATACAGTGTGGAGGATCGTTTTATATGTTTTTGGGTAAGGAAAATCCGATTTTAACAGTTAAAAAATCATAGCGCGTCGGGGTCACGTTTTTGGATCAAAATTATGAAAATACAGTGTGAAGTATCGTTTTATATGTTTTTGGGTAAGGAAAGCCCGATTTTGACAGTTAAAAACTCATCGCGCGTCGGGGTAACGTTTTTGGATCAAAATTTTGAAAATTCAGTGTAGGGTATCGTTTTATATGTTTTTGGGTACGGGAAAACCAATTTTGACAGTTAAAAAGTCGTAGCGCATCGGGGTCACGTTTTTGGATCAAAATTTTGAAATACAGTGTGGGGGACGAGCCGAAGTCTCGAAAAAGTGTGTTTATCTTTTCACAAGGTCTGTACTTGTGATAAATATAAGTTTAAAAGACTTTTTAGAAATTATTAAAGTGTGTAGGCCTACTATTATGTTAATTTACATTAAATTATGAGGCTTACAATTGTGTGCGGAAGTATTTCTGAAACAAACAAAGTTTTTATCCATCGTGCATGGTAGAATCTTAATACCCCTTTATTTAAAATAATTACTGGTTACCTTTGATCCATAGGTTCTGGAGCTACTGACTGGAGTGCAGATTGTGCAGGTCGAGATATTACTTCCTCCTCAGAAGCGACTGTGTCTTGAGGTGTTATATCCTGCAATCACATCAAAGTCATTTAGGCTACTATATTTTAGTCTCTCCAAATAAACACAAGCAGTGTCCGTTTTATTTACAAGTTTGATTGATTCTGTGTGAATCAATTTGTCAGTGAGAGCTGTCGGGTTCGATTTCCATTGATTCCGAATTCAGTTCAGATAAATATGCCCATGACGATTTATTATATTTACGCAATAGCAAAAAATTATGTCGCCATTGTTTTGTAATAGTTATAATTATCGGCATTAATGTATTTAATTCTTGTTTCGATCAAGTTTAGGTTTTTCATGAGAGACTGATAATAATGTTTAGGATCACTGATATTTTGTACTCACTACAAACATTGGAGTAGCTAAAAGAAGAAAAGGGGTTTTCAGTTTATTTTTGCTACTATCTGTATTTATTTTAAGAACATTTTCTATTCATTATAAAGATAATAAACTTAGTTATACCATTTGATCTGTAAAACCAAACAAATACTAACTAGGCCCCTAACCTCCTTGCTTATTATAGTAGAACCTTGGTTATCGGAGTTTCTGCATTAAATGAGGCAAATTTTTTAAAAAACTTTTGTCAAAATCAATTCTATTAACTTACAAACAAATGCGAGTGATCTGAATTGATTTCGAAAAAGGATTCAAATTTTTTTTAAACTCATTTTTGAGTGTGAGTGTAAGTATCCAAATCAACGTTATGATTAATAAGTTATCAAGTACTTACTGTACACCGTCTGTGAGTACGTCGAGGTGCTCGGCCATTGTATGTGGGTGTAACGTTTGACAACCTCAAATGAGAGGGAATATCTGATGATAGGACATAAGCCCCGAAACGCACAATAAAAGGAAATATAGAAGTTACAGGCAGTGTACAGTAAGTACTTAAGAATTCATAGCTTGAGAGGATTTCTCATTAAGAATTTGTAATAAACACTTTTGTATTAGATTGAACAGAAAGGAAACAAAACCGTCGTTTGCCTTGTACATCCTGAAAATATTTCCGCTCCTTACTAAATGCAATAGTACGGTGACTTTTAGCGGACGGGTAGTTATAGCGAATGATGAAGTGGTCTTGGACCTGTAATACATTCCCCTCCTCGCAGCATCGTATTTAGGACTCACCATCCATTCCCACGAGTTGTTTCTAACCCCTGCTATTGTATTTTGTACTTTTGTTTCTAATCGGTGTCGGTGTTAAACTTTGTAAATGAGAGTGTCATTATGAGTGGAAGCGAAAGCGTGTTGTTTTATCTTGAAATCAAAAATGGGTAGCAATTGAATGATTAGATGGAGGTGGTTCAATAAGAAAAGTGGCAAGTGATTTAGGTGTTGGGGAAGTGACTGTCGGGGATTGGAGACGAAATAGATCGGAAATTGAAAAGTGGGTATCTTAACGGTATTCAAATAAAGAAGAGGCTAGATAATCGATGAAAAAAAGCGAGCACAAAAAAACTTCAGAGGCATTTTTGTGATTTTTATTAGAGTAGCTTACAGTATCCAATTTCTTTCATTTGAGCACATTATCAAACCTTCTTTGTTTATTTAAAACTATATTATTTAACACCGAATAAAATAGATTTTGAAGTAAGTATGGCTCCAAATTAGGCTGTAACGACATAAATGATGTGTAAACTCGCACCTCAATGGTTTTCTCATGGCCTACCGTATTATCCTAGTTTTTGGTTATCCGAGGACTGCCCGGTCACAATTACCTCGGATAGTCAAGGTTCTACTGTAGTAAGATAGCTTAAAACAAGTTGTAACTTACCACATCTTCTCTATTAAGAATCTCATCAGCATCGTCACTTATATCACTCAACGCTTCTTCCAAGATAGCAGAAGGTGGTTCCTCCAATCTTGGTTTCTTCACTTCTACTGGTGTATCCAAGTCCTCACGAGGTCTTTTCACTCCTAATTCAACGCCTGTGATACCTATAAACAAACTGATTTTAAAAATTGCATTCAATTACCAGACACTTTGACAATTCTTGATAGCAATTTTAAAAGATTAACTTTGTGCCAGGGGTCAACCAAACCTAACTAATGTAATTGCCATCGCATTTATCATAATTCCCCTTAATAATTTTGCACTAATTTCTGCATGCGTTGAATCTTACAAATCTGATAAAACATATGAAAATGTATAACACGGACACGATAGAGGAGATCGCTAATTTATTAAATATCATTGACACAGATGTAACTCACAGGGTCGGTAATTTGAATTGTTATCAATTAAGGCCGTAGCCAGGAAAACGTTTCGGGGAGGAGGGGGGGGGGTCAAGTCAGGACCGGGGATTTGAATTTAAACCCTTTTAACACGTTCAGTGCTAAGGACTCACATGTGAGCTTGACACTGAACAGTATGAGAAGTGGCTGATGCACAGTGCATTGCACGCCAACCCCATATTGGGATTTTCGATATACAATGATTGCATGCTTCGCACGACAACCCTTGTACAGAGTATTTTTAATACAGAGCATTACGCCAACCCCCGTATTGGGAATATTGTCAATACACAATGCAACCCCCTAAACGACCTTATAGCCCGTCTAGTTCCTCAAAAATCAATCAAAACGTAAAACACTATAAAAGGTTTAAAATCCATGTAAGAGATTTCGAGGGGGGGGGAGGAGTTAGACCCCCCTAACGGCCTTGTTATCAATCACTCTTGCTTAATACATCAGATAAATTATTTGAAAATTATCAGTGAAACTAGCATAGTCATTATTTTTAAAATTATATGGAATACTGACGTGATTCACAGAATACCTTATTATAAAAATATTTTTGGCATGACTGTGTTTGCAGAATTGGTTACATAAGCCCCGATTGATGGGATCGCTAATTTTAAAAAGCATTGATATCGCAAATCAACTGTATTGGTACATATCATTCAAAATGTTTATCACATCAGCTCTAATTTTGGTTACCAAAATCAAACCCGTTAACCAAGGACACAGTTTATGTTTAAACACACTTTAAGATAATCACCTGAGTTTAATGAAACTTCAATTAATATTAACTGGGTCAATCAATTTCTACATTACATCAACAGTGAAATATACATTTTGCGAGTAAAATCCAACCCAGTTACCTGGTTCTAAAACTTCTTTCTTGATATCCTGAATCATAGGAAGGTCCTTGTCTCCTGCTTCGATAGAATGAGCTCCACGACGTCCACTGTGACACACAAAAATTCAAGACATAATTAATCAGTACTCAAAATATTAACAGTTACTGCTATAAATCAAATATAGCTCAGAACATGCAAAAACTATTGGATATAATTTATGAAATCACTTTGTTTGCCTCAGAGAATATCAAACAGGGCCATTGAGAGGCCCTAACTCAACTTTAAATGTATACTTGTAACACCTTCAACTCTCCAAAATAATACTTCATAAAATAGTTTAAGACCATAAGTCAATTTTAGTTAAAAAGAGTATATTTCATTTTTATTTACACTTTTAAAGAGAGCTAGATTAGAAAGTTACGATTTAAAGCCCAAACAAACGCAAAGTGTGCGTACAAACTTCATCTATGACAGAACAGTTTAAAATAAACAACCTGAAATGTAACCAGATATTTTTAAGCGATCCGTATTCAGATTGGGTTGAGAAGTGTTAAAAATATAGTGGATCGTCTATGCAAAAACATAGAATCGATCGATCATAAGAGACTTTGAAATGATTTATCCATAAATTTTAGTTACGGCGAATAAAATCAATACATCTTGTTCCGCTTTTGTAACCAGGGACGAGATATCCACCCTGATCAAAGGCACTCTGATACTAACTTCTTTAGAGGCAAGTCACGTTATGACGTTGTCTTAAAGTTTTTTAACATAATTCACAAGTCGTGAATTATTTAACTTTATCATGTTGTTACATATATAGAACGATTAAATGTTAGAACAAACAACTAAGTTACTGAAGGATTCATTCGTGAATTAAAAGAATCATCTCATCATCATCCAACAACGTACAACGATCATCTGATGTTTAAATCATTTGGGTTTGTGACAGTGAAATTACAGATTTAATAAAAAAAACATGGTGTATGTAAACGGTGCAATTAAACTTTATTTCATTTCAATAACATGCTCTCTGATAGAATAAGTAGGATTCATCGTTTCATTTATGTATATGTGTGATTTTGTTTCAGTATGCTTTCTATCTGAAAATAGTATCAATAAATGTTGAAGGTTTATTCAAGTCGATTACGTCATTTACCTTTAACCTACCTTCCACATGTTTGATCAGGTTGCACGATTTCATGACCCCAAAATTTTTAAATAAAAACAAATTATATTCAGTGATTAAGTTTATTTTAATTAATTCAATTATTAAATTGTCCGTAAGCCAAGCTTATTACAGAATGGCGCAGCCAACCAGTGGGCGTAGTAAGCTTCTTACAGAATGGCTTATCAATGTGGGCTATGTTAAGTTCAAATTTTATTTGTAACGCTTAGTCTTACATTTAATTTTTTCATTTCATTTATTGGTTTCTTTGACAAAAATAATTTGTATAAAACAAGTCATATCACAACACACTGGAACAATATCTACAAAATACAATTAAACAACTAGTAGTACAAAAAAATAGAGCAAAATATACAATAATCAACACAAATACAAAAAATTAAGTTCTGTTAATAAGGTAATAATTTAAAAAGTTAAAACGCTTTGCAAAAAAAAAAAATCACATCTATCACAAAATAGTATTGTGATGCACAAACTCTTCCATCGAGTAAAAGGATCCAGACAATAGAAATTGTCTAAGACTGTTTTTAAAAATCCTGTAGTTTGGTGAATTTTGAATGCTTCTAGGAAGCTTATTCATGAACTTTGCACCAGCTTGTTTAACCTGTAAATTTAACATACTTAGGGGCTGAGACCACTGTCTGCTATGCTGTCCAATCTCTCAATCCGCTCTAGGGTTTCATTCCAAACAAGTAAACAAATGGGTGTTTTTTCGGTGTTATGAATCTGATTTAAGTTTTTTCCCCAGAAATAAACTTTGTTAGAACTGGTAGACAAGGGTTACTGGAATGTGTTAAACCCCCTATCCACTACTTCAGTCAAAGTGAAAGTCAAATTTACTAGCTTTGAAATAGAAAATATACATATTTAATAACTAAAACCATACAGAAATTTAACATACACTAACCTTGGTTCATGAATGTGGTCATCAATATTAGCATCCCTGACGACAATATGATTAGACGATACGATATGACCTGCTGCTTGCTCGTCCCTATGAGGATGTGGTGCATGCCTCGGCGGCCGAGCTGGCCATTCCTCCCTCCAATCACTCGTACCTGACCAATCACCACCGGCTGGATAACGGTTCCATTCATCAGTTTCCATGCCATGACTTGAACCACCTTCCCAATCGTCAACAGGACGTCTACAACAACATAGAATTTAATTTATTTAAAAGAATTTACTAATAAAGAGCACCACTATCCCTAAGCAACATAGGCTATAATTCATTTTGATAAAAAACTTTTTTTATTTCAATATTTGTAAATTTAGTCGGAAAAAATTCTTAGGTTAGGCCTAAACTGATGAATTAACACATGTATTTACATTTATTACCATAGCAACCAATTGAATAAAATAACAGATAAAACAGCTGTTTGCTCCAACATTTCCATTAACAGCTGGTTTCAAACTTTGAAGCAATTATTAACTGTATTTCTTACTTTTAGGTTAGGTTTTTATTAAAGTGTAGACCTGAGCCTTACTGGTTCTTTTAACCTTTATCATAACTGCTGTTATAAAATACAGGAAATAATTTGATTTGAACATTTAAATAATGATTTTAAATAATTATTTTCCTTAGACATTTTATTTTTCCCCGACCTTAACCAAAATTCCCTGACGTTTCCAGGTTTTCCCTGTTACTAGCCACCCTGCAATTTACTTAATCCTTCAAGTGAACATTCCACCAAGAGCTAGGCCATACTACCTTGCATCTTCGGTTCGATAAATGATCATAGTTTTTACTTTCTAAGCTAAAGCACAACACCTGCAAAGTTAAACTCTTGGTTAATTGGGTAAACAAATTTATATATTCATTACCTTGGGCGGGATTCCCAATCTCGACGGGATTCCGGATAGTCCCAGTCTCGAGATTTACCAGGAACTGAGTCATCAAAACCACTGCGACTATCCCAATTTCCTCGTGCACTAGATACTTCACGTCCTCCACGTCTAAATTAACATAACACAGATTGTACATAATTTTGCAAAGTAAAATGGATTCAAATAAATTATTAACTGCAAAAAAATATAGATAAATGCTCAACGCTGAAATAAGTTAAAATTTTTTTGGGGTTTTTTTTCATAGTTAATTTTTGTTTTTGTTTTGTATGTAAAAATGTAATTTAAAAATTTATCATAATTGGGTTTTGATTAGATTTAACAATTGTATTACGTAAAACATAATAGTAAAAAAATTTTAAAAAACAAAAATTTCATTTTTTTAAATTGGAGCAGTAATATTATGAAATAATATGTAAAAATTACAAAATAATGTTGAAAATACAGAAAACAACATATTATTGGACAATTAGTATGTTGGAGAGGTGTGATAAATCTCAAAACATTTATCAGGGTCCAGAGACGACCCAAAAGTAGGTGGTTTCTTTTCTTTGTCCTATATGCATTGCAATATTTGTCTTTGCAATATGCATTTATTGCACTCACAACAAAAGTTTTGAAATCTGAGTCACCAGGATTTTCCATTTTATTCAATAAAATAAAAAGATATTTACACCAAGACGATTCACACAACAAAAAATATTCACTCAAATACTGATCTATACTAATATTATAAAGAGGTAAAGTTTTTTTTTTTTTTTTGTATGTAGGGGGTAAATTCTGGCACTACTGATGTAATGTCTCAAATCTAAGTAATACAAAAGCATCCACTTCTAACAGTAGGCCTATAGTATTATAGCCTAGAGAACCCTATGTAAATATAAACAAACACCAGTACCAAACCCCATGAAGAAATGAAAGTAAGAAACTAAATTAGAAACATTATATCTATTATTTATGTAAAATTTGTCAAAATCATTATACAAGAACACAAGATGGTTAAAAAACGTATGTAGTTAAGTTATGTCAGCCATGTTTAGTAGGCGACCAAACCATTGTAAACGCGAGTCAAGCTAAAACAAATAATGTACCATGTAATTTGAACTATAAACAAAAACACGATAATCCAATGTATGAAACGTATTCTATATTTAAGAAAATATTTATGAAACAATTATTAGTTAATTATATACCGTAGATTATTATTATTACTAAAATATTCACCATAATTAGTTTAACATATGACACAAGTAGTACAACATACACTAAATTCAAAAAAAGAAGTTATTATTTAATCGGGTAAATTAAAATTATTACAAGTAAATAAATTTTATGCTTTAAACGCAAGAACAAATTAATTCTACAATTGTTTTAACCAACAAAGAAATACTTTAGGTATAAAATCCGTCGAAAACTAATTTCAAAAGAGAAAAACACGCCATGTTAGGAAAATAGCAGTGACGTAATACTCCGTAACCATGGTAACGACGAAAGAAGCCTATGACGTAGCATTACGAGAACGCAACCAGCAAATCAAAAGGAGAGATGCTTATTTCCGATCTCAGAGATATACGGAAGTGAAGAAATCCGGCTACATCGTTTGAAAGTGAAGCCATAATCAGTGCAAATTGAGAACTAAGCGTGGGTGGACGTATCTAATGAAATGAAGAAGTGACGCCGTTAATTGTTTTATAAAAGTGTAATCAGAACGTAAAATAACCCGATATTTACTCATGTGTTCAACCAAAAACTGATAAGTATTTAAAGAACAGTGATTAAGTTTAAAACTTAAAGGAAATTAGTTAAATAAAAATCTTTACCTTTTTTCTAATCCAATTCCTTATGACGCCATTTCATAATTGTTAACTTCATGTTTAAATTCATAATTGCGTGTATGTTTAATGGGATAATTACAGCAGCACGAGTACCCCTAGCCCGAGATCAATTTGAATTAAAATTAAATTTAATTTAATTATGTATTATGGTGATGAAACATACTTTATTCTACGAATTTTAAATTATTATAGCCTACTGAGCTAAGCCAAACTGGAAATAGACATTTTGTTTAAAGTAGATATTCCTCATTAAATAAAATAAATTCAATTCTTTCTTTCTTTCTTGTACCAAACCAAAATTATAAACCTTATGTATTTCTAGATGAATAATTTTAATTATATTAAACTAAAATTTTGTTAAATCAAATTTGTACTTATTTCAAAGCTAATATAATTGAAGCTGAACTTAGTAGGTTTCAATTATATTACCTATAGGCTATAGTATTAGTAATTAGTAATATTATAACTTTTACTCCCAACTTTGGGGCAAGTATTTAATAAGAAATATTATACTGAACTGATTGAAAAAAATAGTTTTACTAATAAAAAGCTACACTACCCCTGAGTAACATAGGCTATAATTCATTTCGATAAAAACCTTTTTTTATTTAAATTTAAATATTTGTAAATTTAGTAAAAAAAATTCTTAGGTTAGGCCTAGAATGATAAACCAACACATGTATTTACATTTATTACCATAGCAACCAATTGAATAAAATAATTAGTATTACTATACTAATTGAAGATAGTATAGCTGTTTGCTCCAATATTTCCATTAACAGCTGATTTCAAAATTTGAAGCAATTATTTTTGTATTTCTAGCTTTTAGGTTAGGGTTTTAAAGTGTAGACCTTAGCCTTGCTGGTTCTTTTAACCATTATTATAATTGCTGTTATAAAATATAAGAAATAATTTAATTTGAACATTTAACATTATTTACCATCTTAGTTTTGAGGTTATTATTAATCCTTTATTACAAATAAAACATAACATATGGTTTTATAAAGTTCCATTGGGGGTTGGCGTGCGGAGCACGCAGGGGTCTCCCCTAGTAATATATACACATAAAACAAATAGAACGTTAACAAAAAATATTTACAACCCAAAATAAAAACCACTAAGATCTATAACAACAATACTTCTTCAAAACATTGCTCAAATGCAAAGAAGGACGTCGCCTATCAGACTAGTGAGACTGCGAGTATAGCCGTTACCCGCTCTGTAGAAGCTATAGGATACGAGCGCCGCCAGGCAATTCCAGACAAAATAGGGTCCCCTCCACTGCCTCGAGGCGTAGAACATTCAAATACAGTTTTCTCTTCGTGAATAGACAGCGGTCTGCTTCTGCATTCTACCGGAACTTTAGTGAACTACCTAATTAACCAGAGGCTAAAATATATTTTTGCGATTTTAAACGCAATTCGCAATTGGGTCAAAGTCTACTGTTGCGGTTATACTCGTTTGCCGTGTGAGAAGGGTTAATTATTCATAACAGCTTAGGATTATTGGAGATAGTAGTTTTCAATAAGTTCAAATAGAAACTTACATTTTGTAGCATATATTTACTAAAACATTTTTAAAAAAACACCTTTACACCATATATCTTGTCAGAAATTTATACTATTAAATGATTTATTTTTACTATCAGAAAAAATGGACAACAAATTAAAGTAACTACCGGTACTCTAAAAGGAAAACACAAAACTTTTTAATCAGTACGCATAGGAACTGTTCAACTGTTCTTCAAATGCAAGTCTTTCTTTGATAACTTACCCTCGTCGCTCATCTGGGAAAGATTGAGGCATCCGTGAACTCCTCGGGAGGTCTTCTCTGGAAGGACTCATATCCTTATAAAGCACACGTTCACTACTTTCTGGTGGATAACGGGCTCTTTCTGCAATTAAATAACGATCAACATACTGAGCTTACCAAACTAAAAAATAACCTACATAGAATATTACTCTCAAAACAAAACAGCTTCTATTAAACAAATAAAATAATAAGTCTCATCAAACTGAATCTCATTGTTTTACATTCTACTGTTAAATGTTGAATACAGGTAAACATGCTATGACTAAATAGGTTAGGTTAGAACCTTTTAGGTATTTTTTTAATTATTATTTTTGCATTTCTGTTGCCATAGGTTAGCCTAGGGTCGAATAGTAAAGTTGCGCCTCTGTCCAACCTAGCTACAATTTCATAAAAAATAGGCTGGGTCCGTATAATACACAAGTACCGAGAACGAAGTTATTCCGACCGCTACACTTCTTGAGATTGTGGCACCCGTTCCGAATGTCGACGAAGAAAACATAGAAGAATGGCTGGAATGTGACGTGCATCGGAGTTTGAACGTCTTGACTGACGTAGAGATAACGAATGGGTGTGAACGAGAACGAAGAAGAAAAAAATAAAAGTGAAAAAGTCAAGGCGCTTGCGCGGATGACACACGAAACTGCTTTGCAGCACTTAGACGAATTTAGAGGAACAAGACGATGATGCACATCTGGCAGAAAAACTCGTGTTAAGGAAAGTACAATCTAGAATAAAGAAAAGGTGTTTCTAAAGCAAGAAGCAAAAACAAGTGACTGATTTTTTTTAAACAGCTTAACTTTTTTAGCTTAACACTTTTGTAGATACAATATTGGTTTTTGTTTACTGTTCTTTAATTTAGTAGTAGAGCAAAGGTTTCTGCTGTACAGTACATATGTTTTTTTATAAAATAAAACAAAGTTTTCATGTTTAAACATTTTTTTTCAAGTTTGCGCCTCATTTTTAGTCTTTTTTCGAGTTATCCGCAATTTTCGCTATCCGCGGTGCCAGTGCCCCTGCCACCCAATTCCACGGATAATCGGGGCTTTACTGTAATACAAAATAGTTACAATGTGTTTATTACACATGATAAAAATTAAAATCGATCGAATAGTTTTCTCTCTAGCTTTGTATACATACAGACGGACATTTTATAAAACCCACTTTTTTGGACTCAGGGGGTCCCAAAACGGATATTTCCACAAACATCTCAACATCGATTTTTTTTGTGATCACTATACTTTCTCTACACTATAGTATAGTGAGAAAGTAAAATGTATCTAAAATATTGTTCAAATGTCATGTAATTACATACCTGTATTTTAATATTTTAATAATACTGATTTTGATGTTTATTTATCTCACTATTTTATTAATTTTACAAAACGTACTTCTTTAAAACAATTATTGCTAAAAATTCCCAATATGCGAATTTTGCCAACAATAGTGATAAATCTCTTATACAAAACATAAATGCAACAAAAGATTTTTTACGGTATTCTGTATTAAAAAATTAACAGAAAATTCAGTAAGTTGCTAATTATAAATATTATTTTGAGTTGAATAATTCTTTATTATATTTTATATACTTGATTAGTAAATGTAATTTTAATTCGTTAAATTATTTCTAAGTTTAAATATTTATGTGTGTTAGGACTAGTTTACTTTTGTTAATTATTTCATGCATTCAAAAATATATATAATTCCTAACGCTAATGTTGAAGTATATAGTTATTTCTTACCTCTACGCGCTTCATATGGACTATCGTATCCTTTATCATCTGGAGGAAGGGGTCTTCTTGTTTCAAATCTACCCTCTCTATCAAACCTATCCCTTCCTTTTTCAACACTGCGCTCGCTATCTGAACCTCTACTGCGTTCTAAGCTCTTATTCCTCTCTCGTTCTAACACTCTTTCAAGCCCTCTGTCCCTCACTACTGGTCTGTCTTTTTCTAAAGACGTTCTATCTCTTTCATAACTTCTAGCTCTTTCAACAGGCCTTTCGTATATTCTCTCCTTCTCTCGCTCCCTATCTCTTGGTCTTTCTATCACTTTCGGTGCCCTGTCCTTGTCTCTGTCATAATTTCTGTCGACTGTTCGACTCTCGTACACGCGATCTCTATCAAAGCTCCTATCTCTCTCGGGTTTATCTCTAACCCTATCTAATAAATGATCTCTGTCGCGTTCTCTGTCTCTGATTCGATCTTTGTCGGCCAACCTGTCGCGCTCGGATGGTTTCTCAATAGGTCTGTCTTTCTCTGGAAGTCTACTCCTATCGGTTTTATCCAAGTTGCGATCATAAAGTCTGTCACGCTCTTTCTCTCTTTCTTTATCTCTGTCTTTTCTGTCTTTACTGAGTGCTCTGTCGCGCTCTCTGTCTGAAGTCTTTCTGTCTACAGGATTATGAGTTGTAAGTGATAGCAGCGACGGGATATCCTTTTCGTAGTCACGTTTCGGTACAACATCTTTATCTCTATCGTCTCTTGTACGTTCTCTTGTACGTTCTTTTTCCTTAGCTAACTGATCTCGTTCTCTCTGGCGTTCCCTACATCTCTCCAACGCTTCAACGCGTTCTTTTTCTCGAGCTGCTTCTCTTGCTTTTTCTCGACTTCTAGCATCCTCATGGTCCCCTGAAACAATAGAAGTTTACTTTTAAAATAACTGTTTGTAAATTATTGATAGAAAACTATATTTGAAATGAAAATACACTGAAACCTCGTTTATCCGAAATTAATGGCACCAGACCCTTTTCGGATAAACCACTTTCGGCGTTGTTTACCATTATTAGGTTTAAATTATAATTTTAGCTGTTGTTATTACAGTAGAACCCCTTTTAACCGGTCTGATCGGGACCAAGACCCTGGCCGGTTTCCTGTTTGGCCGGTTGATCCGAGGTTCCCATAAAAAATAGATTTTTGTTAAAAAATAACCTACATATTTCATAAACAAGCAAATAAGACGTTACTGCAACTCATTTTATTGTATGTACATACATACATAAACAAACACCAACAAATTAAACATTCAAACTTACATAAACTTTGAAAACTGAATTTACATATACTGTATCATTGTTAAAAAAAAATCAATTACCTTATATTTTTCTGTTCTTTAACTTTCAAAGATTTATTCAAAGTTAATATGTTACAAATATTACATATTTTGTTCCCACGAAATTCAGTAAAGGTTCCGACAAAGCAGCAGACGAAGAAAAAGAAACAAAGGATGCCGCTTTGTGAATTGATTCTAAGAAAAAATACAGTTGCCGCGGAAGCAAGAGGGGGAACAAACTCGTGCTCCCCCTCCCCTGTTCTGCCGGTCACAACACTTTAGTTTTTTGGCCGTGAGTTTAGATTAGGCTTAGAGGGATCCGGGCGATTGGAATTTTGGTGAGAACACTACATTGCACACCTAAAGTTGCATCACCTCGCCGCTTTATTTTCCAGGAAATGTCCGTCAAACAATCAATGTTTGAGACTTCGGCCAGTTACAGTAATATAATGTGCAAGAGAAAAAAACTCTGTTGTTCCATCGGATATTCCGGTTAATCCGAGGACCAGTTATCCAAGGCCGGTTAAGAGGGGTTCTACTGTACTGCACATTTATTGCATTGTTTTGTATTTCTTAAAAAACTAGACATTATAATTATGACAGTAAATTAAGGGGAGTTGTGGTGATGAGCTCAATTACTGTAAAACTAAATATTTACTGTACTCAAAAAAAATTTCAACATTTGGTCCGGATAAACCGAATTTTCGGTTTAACGAATTTCAGACTAACGAGGTTTTAGTAAATGTAAAGAAAAATAAATATGATTCTTTAAATTTGTCAGGTAAATGAATATTACTTAATCATAATTTAGATTCAAGAGAGAAAGGGTTGGCAAGAGCAGGATGAATTATAAAATTGTACGGGTCACTGAAAGATAAATTTCAAATAAAAACAGAAGACACTTAGAGGGTAATTTTCTATGTAAACTAAGCTATTTTAACTTAAACACAACTGAATCATACAATGTATTTTGCTTTACAAATTGTACTTTAATGTATGAAAATAAAAAATAGTTTTTTCCAATTTGACATCATTTTAAGTTCTTGTCTTTTGCTTTACACTTTTAACTTTATTTGTAATCACTTTAAGTTTTAATAAAACTAGTATGATTTCATCACTGATATTTGAATTGTCTGGAGTTTAATTTTAGTAAGTTTTCTTGGGATTTTTAATGTAAATCGATTCTTTAGTATTCTATAAGACAGGCTTCGTTCATAAAATTAAGTTCTTCATACTTTTGTCCCTATCTACGGCTGGTTTACGATCTGGCCTCCTGTCGTCCTTCACTGTCCCCCGGGATCTATCGTCTTCTTTCTTCCTGTCATCGTTTCTGTAAATAAAATTTTTAAATTAAGTCATTTTGGATCAAATGAACTGCATCGTTTATGAAACATTACATTTATTTAAAAATCAATAAGTGTAACCAACTGTATTATATTCAATGAAAATATACTGCTAACGATAATTTGGCAGGTTGATTCATTGTCACTTTAAAAAAAGTTGAATTTATGTTTCATAATTCAAAATTGAACTCTATTTTTTTTTTTTTTTGAGGTAAAAACAAACGTTTTTGTTATTAATAGTCTTTCTTTAATGGTATTGTACTTTACAGAGCATTTTTATCCACATAGTATAAGAAGGGTAGAGATTAAGAAATGATATTTCAGGGAAAGAAAGGTATTCACCA
>JAGFPH010001281.1:64992-87035 GCA_018207615.1 Philaenus spumarius
TATCTGTGACACACTTTTTTCTAAAAAAAGGCAAAAAGCTCTTAAGATGTTAGGCCTAAATAGACCCTTCTAAAAATAACAGTGTTTGTTTAGTTTCTTTTATCTAGAATGCCCTTGAAAAGGAATGCGCTGGAATTGTCACCCTCTTCGTCATTTTACGTGTCACAAGTATAACTGGTTGACTGTGCTTTATTTTATAGCTGTATTGTATAAACTTGTAAAACAATATAATTCAATACACTGAAAAAATCGTTTCTTTTTGTCCATTTGTCATTTAAGATCACTTTTTTAACTTACAAATGTAATTTTTAATGATTTTTTTCTCGATTAGGGTTCGGTTGGCGGGACTCTCTACTGTATTTCCATTGGATAATCAATTAAGCATATTCACAATCAAACATTGCGTTTAAGCATTATAATGTAATACAAGAACAAACACAAAATAAAAATTGTAATAAATCTGATTTTCTTCAAATATATTTTTTTTTAAAAGGTGGTAGGATTTTGTTAGAACCCTAATACAGTAATACCTCTCTAATCCGAACCTCTCATATCTGAAACCTCCGATATCCGGCGTAGTAAAAAATAATAAATATATCTATCAAAAATGAATATTTTCGACTAAATACTGCAGTAGCGAATGATGTTTTTGAGTTGGGCTGTAAAAAGTAAAACAAAGGAATTCCGTCGGGACTCCCATAAAAATCATAAATCATGGGTAACGTAAGTCCCAACAAGTTTTACCCGATTTCAAACAAATAAAATTATTACTTTAAAGTTTAAATACTTTTGTTACCGATCTATAAAATGTGTTATTTTTCTTCACAGTAGACACCCTAATTCTATAGACACGATAACAAACGAATCAATAAGTGTTTGACCTTGAGCCTACTCTAGACTTCTTGAGTACAAATAACAGCCTACGCATGAATAAAAATAAAACAAGAAGCGTTTACTTAAGAAAGGAAACAATTGCCTAAAACATTTTACTGGGGAAAATGTCTACTTACATAAAATTAATAATGTTTTACATTTTCCCTACTGATAATTATTGTTAAATGCTGAATTGAGTTAAAATACAGAGAATGCGATTGCAAATACCGGAGATTACACTCACGGGGTCTATACGAGAACGGGCAGTTCTGACAACTGAGTATTTCTTGGTATCGGTAATCGGTATCGAGTTTCGGCTATCGATTCTCGATACCGATACCAAAGCTAAAGTATCGGTGGTATCGAAAATCGGTATCGAGAATCGACCCATCCCTAATTTCAACCAATTTACCCATATTAAAAAAACCTCTCTCAAATCCGGATTTTTTTATATCCGGATCGCCCGGCGCCACATTGATCCGGATATAAGAGGTTTTACTGTACTTATAAATGAAAAATAAAACAAAAAAATTTAGATGTTATAAGAGACCAAATTTCGCTCGATATTAAATTACCTTTTTCTCCTTGATGGCGGGATGTCGTGGTCTTGATCGTTGTCCCAACGAATGATGGTGTTCTTCAGTCTCGTCACGCTTCATCTGCAACTCTAATTCACGTTGCAATAACTGGCGTCTCTTCTCGAGGACTTTCTCGTCCTCGTATTCCAGATCCGTTTGATCCCAAGATTCCCAATTCACGTCAGGGCTTCCTCGTTTTATTACCGTAGAGTGCAAACGTTTGTTGATTCCAGCTATTGTCGTATCTTCTAATAATCGTGATATTGCCTGCGACAGTTTTATAAAATATGTAAAAGAAAATTATTTTAAACGTTTATAATTCTTAATAATAACATTACTTATATTTTAGGTTTATCCGGTTGCTTATGATATATACTTACGAAGTTCTTTAACTAGCTTACTGTTTCTCTGACCAATCCTAAGACACACATGACCATGTCCATTTTATTTCAGTCAATTGACCAAATTATTAGTGTGAAAAGAGAGGAACAAAGCATATAAGTTTTATTATTCTTAGATGAAGAAAAACTGTTGCTTACAAATATATTGTAACCTCTAAATATTTAACCCTCCAAGTACTAAAGACGCAATTGCGATCAGTATAAATCAGGCTGTAGTGCTCAAGTCGCATTTGCGACTTCTCTACAGAGGTTTTTTTTAAATGGGTCGCAAGTTGTTATTTTTCATTCAATCTGAGAGTGTCATATATGGTTTTGTGAGAAATCGATTACTACAGAATAATAAAAAGTTTAAAATCGATACTTTAAAAAATGTAATTTTGGTAGCACTGTAAAGTCGACTGTTTTAGTGCACACATCTGTATCTGTGCTAGACGCTAGAGGTGTTGTTTATTTGTAAAGAACCACAATAATTTGTTTGGAAGAGTAGAGTGTTACAGTTTTACATTTTTTTTTTATTAGCATGAAATTTTGCAACTTTTAAATATCTTACAATTTATACAGGGACATTTTAAAATAATTTTTAGTGGGTGGATATATGAAAAATTAGTGTTTTTAGTGTTTAATGTTTGACGACCTCAAATAGAGGGATTATCTGAAGATGGGACATAAGCCCCGAAACGCGTAATAAGGAAAAATATAGAAGTCACAGACGGTGTATAGTGAGTGTTTTATAGCTTATTAATGAAAAATAAATTAAAATTTTTTTAAATATGCAAAACAAACAGCTGTGAAAATCAAGGAATAAATCTAATACAATATGATATTAAGATTACATACAAAATACATGCTTTTCTGATTATAATGATATATAATAAGTCTGTTTTTACTTTTAGTAAGAATTTTATAAATATTTTTTCTAAATATACATGCTCACAGTCTTAAAAATGCCTAGCACTGAAGAGTATTATAGTTGGCTCTTGGAGGGTTAACAGTATTTTGGTCCGCCTTTAAAAATCATGTACAGGCGGGCCTCGTTAATCCGCACGCACGGTTCTCCGAACGGCCTTCAGTTGCCATTTCTTAGATTCCCATGTCACAACAACGGAAACATAAACAAAGTAAAGGATGTAGTTGAGATGAGACACTAGTCAGGTCATTCCACTGTTAGTACAATACATTCCGTCGTTGCGTACAGTTGCGAGTGCGATAGTGCGGTTACATTGTGAAGTGATTTTCTTTGTTTTTCATGATAGTAACGAAACGAAAACATGTGACTCTAACTTTAGAAGACAAGTGCAAGATTATCAAACGACTGGACAACGGAGAAAGTTTAGGAAAACTAGCTTCAGAGTACCGTGTTGGAAAATCGACAGTGTTTGACATTAAAACTAAGAGGGATAATATCATATCTCACTGTTCTCCTACGGAATGCGGTCCAACATATTGTGATGACTCGTTTCGTAAGTCGATCAAAAAAGCAGGACAGAAAACGATTAAAGATTTTTTAAATGACTTTTGTTAGCGGTGAATACTGTACATAAATAAAATTAGGTTATGTACTGTTGTTAGGCTTTTTACTCTATTTTTTCAAAAAATACACTTTTACAGTACAGTAGAATTGTAAATTTAAAGAAAAATGTTTCATGATACGTTTTTATGGTAAATTTATTTGGAGAAATGGTTTTAACATACAGTACACAGTTTATTGTGTGACACGTATTGTAAAACTTTATTGTGTACTGTACTGTAGTTTTTAAATTTATTGTACTGTAATAAAATTATTTTTAGATTATTTCTGGCGATTATTTTTCCATTTCCTCAGTAATCAGAACTTTTTGATAGTCCGAAAGCCTCGAGCAAACAAATATTTGGACTAACAACGAGTTTTGACTGTAATTTAAATAAAAACACTGAGATTTTCACCCCCAAAATGGTCATTGTGTCTCATAATAATTAACTTGTGAATGTGTAGTATTTTCAAGTTTAATTCCTTTAAAAAAAATGGTGTAATTTAATATACTAGTTTGTCCTCAAATATAGACTATATTTGAAAATGACATGCTAATTTAATTGATCAGTTTTTACAATCAACAACAGTAGGCTACTATTTTACAAAAAAGATATGTATGCTTTTTTTCAAATGAACCATACATGATAAAAAAAGATAGAAATTGACAACAGAAAACAATTTCTAATATAAAATATATCCAATATAACCGAGGCCTCATTACCTTAAAAAAGAGCTGCCAATATATTGATTTCATTATAATCATATCATGTAAAACCATTATTTATTTGACAAACCTGTTTAGTATCTGCTTCTTTCTTTGACGCACGTTTTGATGGACTTATTAATATGTGGGTACTGGCAAAACTGGAACAACAACGAATGACTGATTACTTAAAACATACAAGAACCTCGATTAGATTAAGGTTAACAGTAGGTAAGGTAACGTGATTACGTAAATCATTAAATGAGTTGTACTTTGAGACCAGAATTCACCTTAACCTCTAATTACTTTTTATTGATCTGTCCAAGTATAACCCATTGCAGTATTATATGTCCAAGATTTGCCATAACGCTTTTGTTTGTACGACACATTATCAATTCAAACAGTGAGAGCGGTATGGAGATTCTTACAAGTTTGCAGCCATTCAGGATTTAGAAGACAGAAATAGAAAGCTATTTTAATAATGGAGCCCCAAAGCAGAATGTGTTTTATCTTTCTGCAACAGTTGATGCTAAAACGAAAAACTTTCTGCTAGTGTGGGCGTTTTCATAATAAATTAATCATAGAGGTTTTATGGCGAATAAGTAAGCAATTCACATATGAACAATTCTGTGTGTTTATTGAACCAAGTGATTATTTTCATTTCTATAAAATACTTTATTATAAAATTATAGATATGCCTTAAAACTTAATTTTACTTTAAATTTTCTTATATTTTGAAACATGACAAGGATTCATTCAAATCTCCTTGGATTCTTCTTATAATTTTGGGTTTTACAACCTGGGACGTTAATTTATTTTTTGAGACTGGTTTGAAGTGGTTGTAGTACTGAGTCCCGAAATTCTGATGGAACAGTCACCACGTTCTCCTACATTTTTACTGAACTTAATACAGGCCTACTTAACATTTATTTGACAACACTGGCATTTCTGAGAGTAACATAATTATAAAGTAGGCCTATATTAAGTTTAATTGAACTTGTTTAAATTACCGAGTACTTTCTCCAGAAGATTTTGAATTTCACTAGTATCAAACAAATTACTTGATATACCAGGAGTTGTAGAATGGCTATGCCATCGTCTGCCTCCGTGTTCGTCGATGAAGAACTTGGCCTAGACTCGCCGATTACGCCTACATCGATCACAACCACTTACTTCTTTTCTTTGTCGCAGTCCGCGCTGGTTGCAGGTTTGTACTTAACTGCATCACCCAAATGCTGTCTCAAATAATGAGTTTTAAGATTTTTTAAATGATTTTTTCTGAGCAAACTGTACAAACAACATGCTTGCCAGAGGCAGCCATGTTCTCAATGTTTTCAAGTCACACTTCACGCATCAATAGCAATCCACATTTTGATGGGCTAATCAACTAGTCCCTTATGTAGTCAATTAGTCGGTTGCTTTGGTCGGACTTGTCGATTAAAAAGCATCAGGCAAAATGATAGTCAGAAGGTCATTTGAATATCAATGGAATTACTAGAGAAACAGATCAACTAGTATACAAATGATAAGTATTTACGGCTAGAACAGATATGATAAAATAGTAAAAGTTACAGTACTATTTGTGAAAATCGAGTTAAAATTTTCGTTTATGACCAGCCCTCACTATCGTTCTGCAACAATGTCGCACTGTCCCTTGATGTTCTGCTTTGGGGTAATAGAGTTTCAACACTGTTATCGAAATTAAAAACGTTTCGGATGCTCGACCGTTGAACACTACAATAGAAACTGCTGACAGTTTACCATAGGTGCAAATCTATATTTTCTTGTGTAGGCCTAAAGTTTTATAAAGAAAACTTAAATTTTAAATTTGTTTAAAATTGTATCAAAATGATCTGCTTGAACTGCTGATTGTAATTATAATTTATATTAAACATTTAATAACTGTCATAAGAAGAAATCATTGTAATTTTTATTTGCAATTTTGAATAAGAGAAAAAAACAATTTTTTTGGTCAGATAAATATGTCTGCTGGTATGCTGTAGCTAAAGAGTTGCTCTTAAAGCTATACACTTTACTGTATGAACATCCATAATTAATCCATTAGGCTCTTTCAATAAGTTTTAATTTTTTATTCTCCTTTGCCTACATACTCTGTAGCCATTCTATCGTACCAATCTTTTTACAAGCAAGGTACACAAATTTTAATTATCCTTATTTTTTATATAGCCTACAACGATAACACATATTTGTAAAACATATTGAAAACATTAAAAATAAGTTCAACAAATTACAGCAGAAGAATAAAGCATCAGTTTTATTGGGTTAGCCTAACCAGTTCCATTAATAGTAAGAATGTCCCGGGAAGCACGGAAAAACATCAGTTTTTTGTAGATAGATTATTGATAGATAATGTATAGATTTGATAGATTATTAATGTAACGTTTTATTTACATCAACATCTAGATTCTCTCAAGTTTATCCGTCTAATTATCAAATAGGCTATAAAATTATTACAGCCAAATAGACCTAATTATCAAAGATTTTACTATGGGTGTTTACAGAATTTTGGACTAGTCTTACTACATCATTGCTTAAAAAAATACTGATAGCCTACTGCAACAATTTACATTGAAATCATACTAAGGCTGTTTGATTTATTATAAAAAAATGTTTGTATTGATTCTTTTAATGATTTGCCAAAAAAATTATTTCATTTTGAATATTTAAATGGTTTAATGTTCTATGTTATTTCTATGTTATCAACTTTTTCCTACCTACCTACAGACTTTCCCGTACGGACAAGTTCCATTTTGAGCCCAATGGCGACAGAATGTATCCCCAGAAGATCCTCCTTGAATAGAGCTAGATGTATTGATAGCTAATGTCGCACCAGTTTTAGTTCCTAAACGTTCAAACACACTTTGCCTACGTTGAGAGTCTTTATTTATAATATTATTGCTTGTATTCGAACTGATGTGTTTTGTTGCTGAAGCTTCAACTGTAATCTTTCTTTTTGTCACTTTTGACATTTTGTCAGTCCACAGCCCACTAAAAAACAAAACAAAAAATAATTAGTTACAATTTAATAGTGCTCAAATTTTTAATATTATAGGTACCGTACTGTAATGGACCATCAACATTTCAAGTGAATTTAAGGATTAACTTAAATTGTTTTAAGCCAACAAAAATTTGAGTAGGCTTAAATGAAATTCTCAGGCAACTTTTTTTAAATTGATTGCATTTATATTATAAAAAAAAACTTAACTGATGTTACTAACTTATATAGGCCTACTATGTTTACAAAGTGGAAACATACTGTGACTAGAGACTATAAGTTAGAATGTTCAGGCTTTTTTTAGTTTAATCGATTTAATGAATACATTTGGGTCCTTGTTACATAATATTGATTCAATTTATGTAACGGGTGTCCCACAAAGAGGTCCCTATTTTTGAATTAATATATTAGATGCACCGAACACTCTACAAACCTGAAACTCAACAGTCCTAACATACACATATGTAAAAGAAATACACCTGAGTATCAGTTAATTCTGACACATTAGGACAAAATGACGGGATATCAAAGAAATAGTACCTTTTCGTTAAAATAGTTTTATTTGCTTAAGTGTAACAACATAATTATTGAATTTTAACGATGTTACTAAGCACTAAACAACGTTAGGGAATTAAATATATAAGTAACTCATAAATAAATTAAATCTATTTGATCCATAAACCTTATTCAAACTGATGTCCACCGATCGCAATGCACTGATGACAACGAAATAGAAAACAGTCATAAGCTTTGCTGAACAACTCTCGAGGTATCAACAACAGTTCCTCTTCGATCAACCTCATTAGTTCATCGTCTGTCGCAATGTTATGACAATAAAACTTCTCATTCAAAAAAACCCCACAGAAAAAAGTCACAAACAGTCAAGTCTGGAGACCTTGGGGGCCAGTCCATGAAGCTGCTGCCACGACCTATCCAACGGTTAGGAAGATTTTGGTCCAAAACTGCTTTGGCCACATTAGCATAATGCGGAGGAGCTCCATCCTGTTGGAAACGTCTTTCATCTCAGGCTGAGAAAGATGAGAAACTATGTGATTGCTTAAAACTGATGCATACCTTTCTCCAGTCATTGTTTGTCGGGATATGTCATACGACAAAACACCATCCTTGGTAACAGCAGCCCAAACTGTTATACCTGTTGATTTTAATTTCTCTTCTTGTAAGATATGTGGATTTTTTGTGTTATAGTAATGACAATTATGCCTGTTTACAGTTCCTGTTTGATAAAATGTCGCTTCATCTGAAAACACGATTCCTTCATGCCATTTGCTATCTACGTCAATCTTTTCAATTATTTTCGAACAAAATTCCAATCGTCTGTCAGGATCATCTTCAAGCAGTCCGTGAACTAAATGAGTTTTATGATGTTTGATTTTGTTCTTTTTGGCATACCTTTGGACAGATGACTTATGTATCCCTGTAGCAGATTCCACCTTTTTTACTGAATTAGGCGTATTTGGAGATTCCATGAAAGCAGCACATACGATTTCTTCATTTTCTATGTTGGAGGATCTATGGTATTTTTTTTGTATTGACCCCGTTTCTAGTAGGATAGTCTTCCACTTACGAATAGATTTCCTTGACGGTGGAACTACACCTGGGTACCTTTCCCTAAAACACCTTATTGCTTCATAATCATTTTCAAAGGCAATAGACCAGGAACAACATTTCACTTTTTGCTCAGTTGAAAACGGCATGGTACATAAGACACTTTACAGTGCAACTTAATAACAAATGCCAATGTTTATTACCAAATATGTTCATTGTTGTGGATACACGCAGTCAGCTGATAGGTTTAAAATAGTCTAAACAGCTGTAGCTGTTCCTATTCTAAATAAAAGTAGGTTTACCCTTAAAATACGATTGCTGATTTTGTTGTTTTTTTGTTTTTCCGCCATTTTGTTTGGATCAGTCAGAATTAACTGATACTCAGGGGTATTTCTTTTACATATGTATGTGTTAGTCAAGACTGTAGAATTTCAAGTCTGTAGCACGCTCTATACGTCTGTCATATCAATTCAAAAATAGGGACCTCTTCGTGGGACACCCGGTATATCAAATAACGGTAGTTTGATGTAAAAAGTACAGTGAACATTAAGTATGTATGTAACTTACCTATTATAGAATTTTATAAAGTGAAAATTGTGTGTTCCTGTTTTGTTGTACATGTATTTTATTAAGAGATGTTAAGTTGTAGGAACAGCGGAGTCCGACATTCGTGTTTATTTACGTTCGTATACACACTCAGATACCATTGAACAGATAGGCCTACATGTATAATATTTCCCGAGTTAAATAAGATGTTAATTTGAGTTTAAGTTTAAAGTGTTGGCGATGTTTATATTACAACCCTATGTCATATTGCGGCAGAGGTCCCCAACGTATAAAGAAAATGCAATAGGGCGTAGGGTCATAATGTAAACTTTCGCCCATTGAGTTCTATGAAACAAAAAATGTAAATAAATAAGCAATTGAAGACTACGACTGGCCTTTGTTGTACAGTATATTTACAGGATGGAGGCGTATTGTACATTTTGCACCAAAGCGAGTTTACATTAGAAAATGGTAGGGCCTAGCAGTCGAAATTATTTCTGAATAGGCCTAAATGCTTACCATGATAATAGTAACAAGTCGAGTTCCTTATACTACTGAAGTACATTCAATACCAGCTCTTATTTTCCATAATACCGTTAAATGCAACAAAATATTATGGACCAACTTTAAACAATCATATTCGATGAGAGACCTGTTTTTGTACACAACAAAAAGTCACAAGTCGATCACTTCCAGTAGCACCGCTCGTCGTCACCCTTCAAAGACCGAAGACCGAGTCTTAAAACAATAGCCCAATTACGATCAGAGATAAATTACAACTTTACTCTATTCATCTGCATATTATTCAACACTACACGACTGCACAGTGTATTTGTTCTGCATTTTTAATAATATTTTCTCAGTCTCATTTCTGTTCACCAACATTCTGAATTCTGAATGTTTTGTTTTCAATAAAATTTAGAACTTTCAATTTAATCTTTAGATTCAACTAAGTCGATCCCACAATGGCCACAGATTGAGACTTTATTCCGGAATCTGAATTATGACTTTGATTACGGACCTTTAAGGTATATAATATAATCAAAGATAAAACATAAGTCAAGATTGATAGTCATAATTACATTAAATTTATTTAGTTTTTGTCAATAGTTTTTCCGTTTTGTTAATAATTGTGAAATTTTAATTTCTTAAAACAATGCAATAACTTATTAAAATGTAATAATAATGGCCATGAGTTTTAATTACGAGTTTAATAATTGAAACAGGAATTAATTATTGTGGCTGTGAGTTAGACATTTCTGTAAATGTCACAATTTAAAAGATTATTGTAGGCCTACTGTTTTTATTGTAAGTAATACATTGTAAAGCAATTAATTTTGAAAAACCTGAACACCAAAATGTGCCATATCATTTGTGATTAACATAAAATTTTCATTTGTTTATTATTTAGTGTCTTTAATTATAGAATACAAACTAATTAAAATTGATTTAGTTTCACGTAAGTTTTATAACACATAAATTAATTGTTAATATTTTCTTCTGTACTAATGTCACAATTGGTTAAATCCCGTGTGAGTGCTTATGCTTGGTAATTTGTATTGTACTCATATTACTTTTTTAAGATTCAAACCAAGCATCAATATACTTAGGCTCGACATAACCTGCTATTTGTTAGTATAGTCAGTTCATTAATATGAACCGTGAAGGCTAGGTTACGGTACGTATTTTAGTAGGTTAGGTCTTTAAAAATTAACATTTCGTTGAAAATGCACACTAGAAGATACTTACCATGAACTAAAAACAAGTCCAGATCTTAATGAAGTGCTTTAAAAATAAATGCTTGGTCAAATGCTTTTCTGTATTATACCACTTAAAAATTAAAAGTCAATAATTAAACCTGCGTAAGCGGCATTGTCTAATTTAAGTGTCAGTACTGCTTCAACTAGTTCAGAAATATTAAAGTAGAACAATTTAAATAACCTGTTTGTATGTGGCGTAGCCCTCGTTCAGCTCACCCCTGCGTTGACCTGACGTTTTAAGACTCCCTTGATGGGTATGTCTTCGGCTCTCTACGGGCGCAGTCAGGATGGTTGGCGTGAGAAGGTTCTTCAAATGAATTGGTAAATGTGTAGTAGATTTAACAACGTTTATTACATCATTATTTTCTCTCTGCTGGTTCCGCACTCTAAACTGTTAAAAACTAAAACATGAAGGCAAGGCAAAGATATTCCTTCCCATAAATCAGTCTATTCACGGCATTCACTTCCAGACTAACATTTTGTTGGTTCTTTCCAATTAGCATCCCCCTCCTTTAGTTTAACTATAAACTGTGTTCTCTGCGAACTATCTTGGCCAATATACCAGGTCCGCTGTTAGTGGACCCTTTATTACGATATAATTACTATAATTATTACTACAATGCTTCAATGCCTTCACTGGACCACCAGAGCCTGCCTGGGGTCGGTCGAGACTTTGACCACTTTTGTCATCCACTAAACCATGTTTTACCTTTTTCATCCTCTGACCTGTTTTTTTTCCCACCATTGCAACCTTAAAACAACACCATGTCTCCGCATGATGGTTGGAAAGCCTCTCGGATAAGTGTAGGGTGAAAACTACCTACCCTTCAACTCGTAGTATTATAAAAGAAGTTAGGCCTACATAAAAAACAATCTATTATTGGCTATCACGAATTCCAAACTATAAGTTTAAAAAATATATATGTAATCAAAATCTGAGACCCCCAGTACAATTACGATTACAATTATTTAACTCAATGGACCAAATTTCCCCTATTAGTAACCTTGGTCTGGAGAAGACTCCAGACCACACATGGTAGACTCGCTTGTCTTTACTTTCATTTAGTTTATAGTTATAAGTTTGGGCCAGCAAAGGTCTAAATTGCTTTACTTTAATAAATGTTTTGAAACAGTCATTTCGTCATCTTATTTGAAGAACCTTCTAACCCACAACCCATAGAACGCCCGTAGGCTCGCATGAGAGCCGAAGGCACACCCAACAAGGAAGTCACACCATCGCTAGGTCACCGCAGAGGTGAGCTGAACGAGGGCCGTGCCACATGTATTTTTAAGTACCAACATTACCTTTATTAGTCTATCAGTTATTATCTTAATAAATTACAAGAAATATTAGATATTCAAACAATGTTTATATTGCAAAACCATTCAAATGTCTTTATCAATGTTTCAAATTAAGTTTTAACAGATTTGATTTAAATAAACCATGTATTGTTTTAAGCGAGTTATGCAAGGGCTTTATAACATCATGAAGTCGCCATCCATAGTTGTGATGCGCAATTTGTCTTCAGCTCAACTTCCTCGTCTTCCAGTTCCACTATTGAAAGATACTCTCAGCAAATATCTACGGTTAGTGTTATGTTTTAACAAACAATTCAGTATTATTTTAGTATATTAGTGTATTTATTAAGCCTAACTATATGTGTAAAATAATTAATTGTATTTATTTCTAAATACAGTACAACCTGTCATATTTGGACTAATGTGGCGACCGGCCGATCCGGATATGGAAAAATACGGATATAGGCTAGCAAGGTCATTTATAAAATAGCCAAAGGGCCCAAAACAATGAAAGCCATTATTTTTTAATACTATTTTTAGATGTTTCAAGCGGTTTAGACTTGTATTTACTGTACTTTACAATGTACTATATAGGCTAACAAATTGATGTTCTGTACACAACCATAGACTATTGGTAATTAAAAGTAAACAATAAAAGAAAACAGTTTACATTGTAAAAACACAGTTTTAATTATTACAGTACAGTAATTAAATAATTACAGTAATTAAATATCTAAAGTATGTTTAAAGTATGTAGGTACAGTACTGTACTTGTAAACACACTAGCTTTAACAAAGTTACCTGTAGGCCTACAGTTCGGCACAGTAAAATATAAAATAAGTTTTACTTACAGTACCGTAAAGGAACGCTAATGGCTACATCAGTTTTTGAAAAAAGTTGTGATTTTGTGGGAGAGAGTCATTGACCGTTTCAAGGTCAATAGACTAGGCACGGCGTGCAAACATTATACTAGCTGCAACTTTCACTTTTCCACCCCATCCGCCACACAAAAAAGAATACAAAAGTTTATCCGGTTATGGGAGGGTTCGGATGTGACAGGTCTTACTGTATATCAATTTTTGGTGACTGGTATCTATGACATATTAGGCCTATCTACAATTTGTTAAATATGATTACATCAACAGATTTAACATGTAGTCTGCAACAGAAATTTGAATATGTTGTTAATTTTTTCTACCTAAATATTTAGGCTAACTTAATTAACAAATTACAGTTCATACCTTAACCTTAGGGCGGCATTTTGGCCTCTTTTTCACTAAAAACGATCTTACATAGACAATTCGCAGCGCAACGGAACGCACAGGTATTCTCTAATTACAACATAAGACACCAGATGGCAGGCGGGAGCTATCCCAGAGTCGCGAACAACGCTCGTAAATGAGGGTCAAAGTTGACGAGGTCGACGTTTCATCCGAAGAGCGGCCAACTTACCGCCTAGCGCCCTACCAAGTGAGGAATTATTTTTAGCTCTCAATGTAATATGTAAGTACACATTTGTTGAATTTTCGTCATAATTTCATGGCTGTTTACTGTAGTTTCAAAAATATCAGTATTTGTCGGTTTTATTAGCAAAAGAAGTAGGTAATTCATTTTCGTTTGTAGGTACGTCTACTTTCTTTTTCTCTCCCTTTTATTTTTGGCCCTCAATGTAAAATGTAAGTATACATTTGTTGTATTTCCACTTTTTAGTTTCAGTCTTTATTTTTATTTATTGTCCTTGCTTCGATGAACTCGGACTTCGCTTTCGTAACAGGATGATTCCGAATGCGTTCAGAAATAATCGGAATCACCGAGAATTCGACTCCGGATCTCCCAACACTAGATCTATGGTGTACAGATGCATTTATAGGCTATAAAAGTTATATTATTTGAAGGCGACCGTCCTCCGCCCGCCCAGATGTCGCTCCCGCCCGAAGGTTAACTGTACGTCTATTGATCTACAGCTACAAAAGTCGTGTTAACTAGGTAACAAAATGTGTTTCTAACAATGTTTCCTAACACAAATTATGTTATTCACAAGTTTTGGATAACGTCAAAGAATCCTAGCAACATTTCTGCTAGTTGCAATGTTTCAACCTGCTTTTAACAATGTTGTGTGGCTGGTATCCTCTACCTTGTAGTATGAAATAATAATAACCAATGAGTAATACCAATGAATTGACATGGATTTACATTGACTATGGTTAAAAGTTATGCTGAGGTCAGAAGTTTGGACATTAGTTTGGCTTTGACATTAGTCTGGGGAGAAAAGCTGTCGCAAACAGCCTCAAATTGGAGGGGGGGGGGGGGTTTGAATCTTGCCTTTTGCCTTATGACTAAAGATTATATGTATGATTTGGACCGGCAGAGAAATTTGGAATGTTTAAATAAACTTTTTTAAACAATTACTCTTTTCACCCCCTCATTTCAAGAACCTTCTCCAACGCTAACCATCCTCGCCCTTAAGCTCGCACGAGAGCTGCAGGTACACCCAATAAAGGGAGGACGTCACTGGAGGAGGCGGACACAAAATAAGTCGGACTAACAACGAGCTATACACAGTCGGTAATGCCGTTAAGCAGCATTTACACTGGGGAGAATTTAAAAATATTATTAACATTTTTTTTTAAAGTAAATGTTAGTCATGAAAATGTTAATAACACGTTTTGTTACCTACTGTAAATGTAGTTTGAGATTTTTTCCAGTTTATACTGAAAGAATCTTGCAATACAAAGGCACTAATGCAGGGTGTTTCAAAAAGTACTTTATAACTTTGAAAAATCATATTCATTTATTCAGAGAACCTACAGAGGTGATTGTAGTGTCAATTTGTAGGGAAACACATCAATTTTTTTTTACCTTAAACTAAATATGCTCTATGTGGCTTCCGTTGGTGATCCTGCACACAGCCCTTCGGTAGTCAATTTCCTCCCAAACTCGCTGTAACATTGCAGGAGTAACTTGCTCAGCGGCGGCATAAATTCTCGCTCTAAGCTCAAGGTAGAGAAGCCGGCAAAGGAGGTACAAAGACGATATCCTTGATGAATCCCCATATGAAAAAAATCTAGCGGTGTCAGGTCTGGAGAACGTGGGAGCCATGCAATTGGCACATCACAGCCAATCCGTTGACCTGGAAAGCGGTAATTCAGACAATCTCGGACATCAGTCAGGTAGTAAGGTGGTGCGCCATCTTGCATGAAATAAACATTGCGTTCTTCGTCATCCTCATTGATCTGTGGTATCAAAAATTGTTGTAACATGTCCAGGTACGCTATCCTGTTGAAGGTCCTCTCTTGGAAAAAAAAGGGGCCGTAAATTTTGTTCTTGCTCAATGCACAAAAAACGTTAAGTTTAGGGCTATCACGAACATGTTGCAATGTTTGATGTGGATTTTCACTACCCCAAATCCTACAGTTATGTGTGTTAACCTAGCCACGTGAAAAGTCGACTCGTCAGAAAAGATTATTTTGTCCAAAAAATGTCCTCATGCACTCGATTTAACATATCCGCACAGAAGTTCTTACGGGCAATCTTATCAGTGTCTTTTATTGCTTGTAAAATCGTAAGTTTTTTATGGTTTTAAATGCAAACATTTTTTCAACAGTCATATGTAGGACTTGCAGCTCGCGAGATGCACGCCGGGTCGATTTCGTAAGGCTGTTGACAAAACTTTGTCTCACTTGCTCAACGACGAAGTCAGATGTGCTTGGGCGACCTGATTTCTTATGTCTTACCGAACACTCTGTGTCTACAAAACATTTATGCCATTCATAAGTTGTAGGCCTACTAGGAGGATCTTTAGCGTACTTAGTACGGAAATTACGCTGAACTGTTGTCGCCGACTTTGATTCTTCGAACCAAAACACACAATAAGCACGCTCAGGTCCAGTGGAGGCAGCCATCTTTGACGCAACTGCCGCTAGCGCTCGTAACGGTGCGATTCGTCACTAGCGGACTGCTGTGCGAGTCAAAACTTGTTTTCCTACAAATTGTCACTACAATCATCTCTGTAGTTTCTCTGAATTAATTAATATGAATTTTCAAAGTTGTGAAGTACTTTTTGAAACACCCTGTATATTGTGTTGCCTTAATAGCGTAAATCATTGATAGCTTAATAAATACTACTGTTTTGACTTATTACAGATGTTTTATCTTAAAGCTGGATCTAAAGAAATAATATGCAGGCCAACTACTAGTATAACGTGTCAGTTATAGGCTATTATAAGAAGCAGTTTAGCTTTATTAAATTAAGTTAGCCTGCAATTAATAATACATCTATTATTGCATATGCTTATAGAACTGTAAAACCAATGGTAACTCCAGAAGAGTATAAGAAAACAGAGAATATTGTCAAGGATTTTGGTTCTCCTGGTGGAATTGGAGAAAAACTTCAGTCAATTCTGGTTGAACGAGCAAAGAAAGAAGAAAATTGGGTAATCACCATCATTATACATTGTATTAATTTAAAAATTTTGAAGATTATCCTCTATTTAAGCTATCTCATGTTTTTGCTATTGTTTCCTTATGCCAAAGTGTCATAAAATAAATAGAAATTATGGAATTAATTAATAAATCATTATAATCTTCTTTATTCTCTTTCACTTTGCAAAGGCAGCTGTTACCTTATATGGATTCCGCCACGTGACTTCTTTCTTGTTTAGCACTAACGCGTTTTACAGCATTTGCTCCATCTTCAGAGTTTTTCCACTCACCTCGGGTTATGGACTAATTCACTTCGCTCGCAGCGTACAAACACGGCCGTTGGGTCTCAGATCAGAAGATGCCCCCACAGTGAAATCCCATATGTGGATTTGAACCAAATACTTTTACGCGAGCTATAAGGTCGTGTAAGAAAACAAAATGTACAGAATAATTTCCCACATTTATTTGTATAAAATAAAACTCTAAAAAAGTTTAATTCTTTTGTACGAAAAATCTCAAAAAATAAGTTACTTCCGGTCAAAAAATCTGCTTCTGGTTGTTAGATTTTTTTGCTAATGAACTCATCTGAGCGATGTAGGCAACCAATGTGTGTACCAAATTTCGACCAAATCGGCCTTAAAATGCGTCCGCTAGAGTGCGATCACATATATATATAAAATGTTTAATGATACCCTAAAACGTGTTCTGGGGACCATGATCAATGCTCATTTATTACTCCTGACCTTAGGTCTTACCATCAGGGTCACTGCAATAGCTCATCTTTCCCATGGAAATTCACTAGTAAGTATAACTACAGTAGAGTCCCACAAACTCGGCCTAATGTGGACCGGCAATGGTCCGAGTTTCCGAAATCGCCGAGTTACCGGGAATAGAGGGTTTTAAAAGGAGAACAAGGTTATTTCAGGATAAGTCGAGTTTGTAATGTAAATAAAACAATAATAAAAACCAGCAGTTACATTATACTGTACACTGTATTGTTATATGTACCTAAGGCCGGCCACACACTGCAGCAGTCAAGGCGAGGCGAGGCGAGGCGTTTTGACTAAAGGCGTCTTGAGCGACAGAGAAAGCATAGGCGCTTACGGAGCACCATACACTGCAAGAGACGAGGCGAGGCGAGGCGGAAAGGCGCCTTTAGTCAAAAAGCGAAGCAGACAACAATTATGTTTCGTCGAAAGTCATTTAGTCAAAGCGTTCCGCGCATGCGCAAAGTCGCGTGACTTACACCGCTCTGTACTGAACTGTGAAACCACGCCAAAACTTTGGTGTCTTGACTTGCCTCGCCTTCTGCTGTGTGTGTTCGCTTTGCGACAAGGCAATTCGAGCGACTTGTCTTACGTTGCCTTGCCTCGCCTTGACTGCTGCAGTGTGTGGCCAGCCTAATACAGTACATAGTTAAAATAGTGAGGCCTAAAATGAAACCAACTTAAATAAATACAGTACTGTACACATTAAAAATTTTAGTTACTCAGACTACTTATATTATTTCACTTTTTTTGAAAAAAACTTGTTATGGTTTTTTGGGTTTCACACTGAGACCTGCGTCGCGCTGCCTCGTCATGTAGCCGGCGAAGAAACAGAATGTCCATAGCTGAAGCACCATGTTGCTCAAAATACCTCAGAGTACACTCAACATAATTTAGTCCTTCACTATGGCTCATTTTGGGCTCCTCTTCCTTCGTGTTTTTCTCTTCACCTTCTGAGTCGTCTGGTTCATGATAGTCACTTTTATCTTTCACAGCTGCAACAATTTCATCGTTTGGTAAAAGATGTTCTTGTGCGTCCTGTGTCATCCACTCATCACGTCCTCTTCAGATGCATCCTCGCAGCCAGGAATTTGTTTTAATAAATTCACGAAACCTGAGTCCTCTTTGGGCAATTCTTCAAAAGTGTTGCCTGCATGGTCCAGCAGTTTTTGCCACGAACGCACCAGTGTTATTGGCTCCAGTTCATTCCATGCTGCAGAGACCCATCCAATAACATCTAATAAATCTACTTTCTTCATCTTTTGAATCAAATCTTGACTGCCGTCGATCGCTGCCAAAAGAGAAGAAAGAAGCTTGTGTCGATATCTCTTCTTGACTGCAGCCAAAACTCCTTGATCCATTGGTTGGCAAAGTGACGTCACATTAGGTGGCAAGAAAATACCTCTAATGTCACCGTCCTTTAAATCATCTAGTTGTGGATGTGAAGAAGCATTGTCTAAAACTAACAGTGCTTTTCTAGGCAAATTTTTAGATTTCAAAAACAGTTTAACGGATGGAACAAACTGTTCAGAAAACCATTCTTTAAAAATAACTCCATTCATCCATGCATTTGGTTGGTTTTTGTACCACACTGGCAGGTTTTTAACATCAACATGTTTAAATGCACGGGTTTTTTTAGCTTTTCCTATAAAGCACAGCTTTAGTTTGTGATCACCAGTAACGTTGCTGCAGGCCAAAACCGTAACCCTTTCTTTACTTCTCTTGAACCCAGGTGCAGATCTTTCAAGTTTTGAAGCTAGGCTTTAAGAGGGCAAAAGTTTTAAATTTAAACCCGTTTCGTCACAATTATAAATAGCATCCCCTGACAAACCTTCATCTTCAATCAGCTTTTGAAACCTTTCTTTAAAGTCCAACACACTTTGCATGTCACCAGAAAGTTTTTCTCCGCACACGCTCAGTTGTCTTACACCATAACGTTTCTTCCAACGGTGAAGCCAGCCAACACTAGCTACGAATTTCGGGTCTCCTTCTTTTTTTAAATCTTCGTAAAACTTCAGCGCCATTTCCTGCAAAATTGGCCCTGAAATTGGCATCCCATTCTCTTGTGATTGGCGAAACCATATGTAGAGGGCTTCACTAACTTCATTAAAGTCACTTTCTTTCATACTTTTTCTGTCTCTCAACTTTTCGGAACAAATTCGTTTAACACACCACGATTCGATTTCCGATCTTTTTCTTTTCCAATCCCCGATTGTACTTTTTCCAACTCCAAATTCCATCGCAACCTTACTAACATTTTCACCTTTGTCCAGTCTCTTTAAAGCTTCTAACTTCTTTTCCATGGACACGTTGGTTTGTTTTCTTTTTATTGAAGACGACATCGTACTGAGCACAAGTAAAATGGAGAATTTAACAAAACTAATGAATGATGTAACAAATAAAAACAACACTTAAAATTAAACAACAAAATAAAAATCCAAACTCAAACTCAACAACAAAACGAAAACAACAACATAAAAATCCAAACTCAAACTCAACAACAAAACGAAAACGGACAACTGTACTAAGCTTTACAACAGAACTCTCTCGATAATCAATGTTCACTTCTCACTGGCTATTCCAAGACTGGGAGGAAAATTGACACTTCTGGCGAAAGCGAATAGCGAGACAATAACGGAATGAGAGTTGAGGAATGTACCGCCCAGCTGCCCAGGTAGCGTGACGCACTGACATCGCCAACCCCTCTCAGGGCATTAACCTGACCTTCACCGCAAGAAAGGCCACATGAACAAAAGGCTTGAGAACGTGGGAAAATACTTCGAAATTGATTTCCAATGGGGTCGCCGAGTTACCCGGATTGCCGGGTTATTGAAGACCGAGTTTGTGAGACTCTACTGTATAAACTAATTACACTAACAGAAAGAATTAGTAATCATAAATGAATGTTTCAGCTGTCAGAGTGGTGGCTAAACACAGCCTACTTGGAATATCGTATGCCTGTTGTCGTTTACTCCAGTCCTGGCCTAGTTTTCCCAAGACAAACTTTCAACTCGCAGACAGAACAATTGGATTACGTAGCAAGATTGCTGTCCACAGCGATGGATTATAAACTGATAATTGAAGAGTGAGTACAATTCTCTACTCATTACCATATTGCAGTGTAAGTTTGTTCACTGTATGATTTAGAAAAGCAATATTTTTCCTTCATGGGAGTATTGGTAATTTGATTCAGTTTTGGTATATTAATTATTGGAAATTACTTTTGAAACAATATTTTTATAGTAAATTTCAAATAATTTTAACCACATGTTGAAATTTCAGCATAGTTATTGAAATATTTTATTTATTCTTTTCACTTTTCTTTTTCAACATGTTAGCCCACGGATTGGAAAATTTTATCAATAAATTAAATAGGTACAATAGCTGCTTTTTTGTCTTATCCAATCCTAAAATCACTATGTGATTACCGCTGTTTCGGGTAACCTATGTACCCATCTTCGGATCACAGAAATAAATAAAAATAATTCCCTTCACGAGGTCGTCAAAACATTAAAGTTGATACACAAAACAAAAACACATCACGAAACACATTAACCCTTTGCACTCTGGAAGGATTTTTAATAAAAGTCCTCTGGGCTCGGATGGCTAGTAGTGCTGGCCACAGCCATTTCTTTATCAAGTATGAATTGTTTTTGCAAGTTATGTTCCTCTCAGCTCGGATGGCCAGCAGGACTGGCCACACAAATGATCTGCGTTAGTTTATTTTTAGTAGTTTTATTTTGTCTGGATTGTGCTGAAATCTAGAGTCCAAATCTTAATCTAATTAATTCCCGCTTTTTTTCTGGTCTGTGTTGTATCAAAGCGTAGCAATATTCGTTACATTATAACCTTACCAGCAGTTTAGTTTTACGTTGCGGTGGTCTAGGCTAGTGTTTTTAAAGTTTGAAGTAATTGAATACAGCAAAAGTTAATTAGTTTGTTATAGGTTTTAAGTGTTTCTTTGTTAACAAGTTCTTAATTTTATTTTATTTTAAATTACCTAAAAGTAAGTTATTTGTAAGTTATTTGTTCGATAAGTTGTATACAATGGACCGATGGACCCAATGGTTTATTTTATTCATTAAAATATATTATAACTATATATTTATAGCTAAAACAAAAACTCACCAATAACAATATAATATATCTACTTTATTGTATGGCAAAATAAAATTCTTACTAAAAGCCCACGATTTTGTTAAACAAGAAATAAATACCCACTAACAACATTTCAGATTGTACTGAAAAATAATTCAGAGCTGTTGACGCCGCAAGGTCAAATTAGCGGCAGAGCTGACAATAGTATCGTAAGCGGCCAGTCAGGCTGGCCATCCGAGCTGTGAGGATGTTTAATTCGATAAATATTCAGAGCTGACTGTGAATATCGTATGGCCAGCAGTACTGGCCAACCGAGCGCAAAGGGTTAAAACACTTTTTCAAAAAACACATTAAAACCATTGATTAGGCCTAATCGCTCTAACCGGTCACGGTAAAACGTTTAATACGACTCAATGTGTTTCATCAACAATTATGGCTTTTCCAGGTTTGAAATTTTATCACCCATTGATTTACAGTAGACCTATCAACAACGATGGTTACCAT
>JAGFPH010001281.1:102035-125720 GCA_018207615.1 Philaenus spumarius
GGATGGAAGAGAAACATTAAGATTAAGGATAAGATTTTTTAAAACGAATTTTTGATATGTTTTCTATTTGTGTAATGACCTAACTTGTTATCACCGTGTTATATGCAGGTATTCAAGTTAGATTTGTCGACACAATCAGGTCAACGGCTCAACAAAGCCCAACTAGTATCTGCTTTAGAAGATATTGTGTCTAAATCTCCTTCTCCTGGACCACCTGTTGGTATCCTTACATCAGATTCTAGGGATAATTGGAGCGATGCTTACGAGGCTCTTTCCCAAGGTATGTGTCACTATAAATATACAGGGTGGGTGAAAAGTCTGAGAACGGCTTAATATTTCTTATGTAAGCAAAATTGATAGATGCGATCGAGAAACCTACTGTATGTAAAAATACAATTTTATTAAGATGTCAAAAATTTGGTCCGCCATCTTGGATCTGCCATTTTGAATGTAACTTTTTTTTAAATAGGAAAGTGGTAATTTTAAATCAAAATCAATGGTGAAAACCGTACATCCATATCTCAAATCAATCTGGAGATATCAACATTTTCATAGGAAGGGATTTTTAATGTACTTTATTTTTATTGTATTATTAATTTTGTTCATTATTGTTAACCATCTCCCTGGTATTCGGTAGTAACTCGTAGCGATTTATTTTTTCCACTCCTTGGCTTTCCATACTAATTCTTAGCAGAACTTTAAATGCGTATAACTTCGCCATCTGTTGGAATATTTTAAAACTAACTTCAGAAACATGTTCAGAGAACATTTTACAGTACAGTTGTATATCATTTGTTATTAACCAGCTTCCTGATATAAGATATCTGTTGTTATACCTTCCAGCTGCTAATGGTTTTAGATCTGTGTTTATAATCATCGGTAGCACAACTTTTGTAAACCAAGAGTCATGTAAAACATGGCTAGACTGAATTTAAAATACATGCTTAAGTTTTTGATTTATTCAATGTAGTTTTGTAGTAATTGAACACAAATAAAACAGACAGTTTATGGCCTAACAAATATAAAGTGTCTCCTAACATTTTTGTAAAAGTTATAACTGTGAGTAAACTTATTTTTCAATTTGTTTTTTATTTGGACTTAAAAAAAATTCAGTGCTGCATTAGGTAAGTAAATATACAAATTTTGTATAATAATATTAAGATGTATATGATAAAAATTTAATGTATATTGAATAAGTAGTTAATTAGTTATCGTAGTTTGAATATAAGTGACAAATTTGGCCATTTAATAGGTCCGGTATGAAGCACTTGGTGTCAATTATGAATACCAGGGAAAGGGTTAAAATTGATGTATATTAAAATAATACCTTATGATTTGATTGTTTGATAATGTTTAAATTTTATTCAACACTAGGGGAGACCCCTGCGTGCTCCGCACGCCAACCCCCAATGGAACCTTCTAAAAACATATGTTATGTTTTATTTAAAATAAAGGTGTAGAATTAATAATAACCTCAAAACTAAGATGGTAAATAATGTCAAATGTTCAAATTAAATTGTTTCTTATATTTTATAACAGCAGTTATAATAATGGTTAAAAGAACCAGCAAGGCTCAGGTCTACACTTAAAAACCCTAACCTAAAAGCTAGAAAACAACAATAATTGCTTCAAATTTTTAAATCAGCTGTTAGTGGAAATATTGGAGCTAACAGCTATATTATCTGTTATAAATTGGTTGCTATGGTAATAAATGTAAATACATGTGTTGATTTATCATTCTGGGCCTAACCTAAGAATTTTTTCCGACTAAATTTACAAATATTGGAATAAAAAAAGGTTTTTATCGAAATGAATTATAGCCTATGTTACTCAGGGATAGTGTAGCTTTTTATTAGTAAAACTGTTTTTTCAATCGGTTTAGTAGTGCCAGAGATTACCCCCTACATACAAACAAACAAACACACAAACAAACTTTACCTCTTTATAATATGAGTATAGATTAAAATTTGATAGGTAAGAAATTTAATGTACTTTATTTTGTTTTTACATTAAATGGCATGATTCAATGTAAATAAATGCAAATATGTTTTTATTGTTTTCTAAGGCCTTATAAAGTTTAAACTCTTTTATTGCATTAATTTACCTTTACTGCAAACCAGGTGCTTTGCCCCATTGTGATGCCAATGCAATCATATTATTGCATATTGTGTTATTTTTATGGAAATGATGATTGATTAGGACAGAAGCACTTGGATATAAGTTGGTTTTTAGGGGTATCTGTGAACTGTACAAAATGTAAGAAAGAGATTGAAATAGACAGACAATATCCCCAACTTTTGTCCAAAAAATCCCTAATTTTGTCTATAATTTTTACATTTTTTTATTTAACAGGAATTCTGCACTCTGGTGGTTATCACATCAACTTATTGCTCACGGAGGAATACTAGAAAAATAATATATCCTTTAATGTTCAATGTGTGAGAGAAAGCTATGTTTAATAACACATACTACTATACATTGTCTCGCATGTACATTTCAGTACGTTTACGTTTCGTCTGTAACCCTCTATTTTACGCCTTTAAGAAGCTGCCCTATATTTTGATAGCGGAAGAATGAAAAACTAGCTAACTCAATGCTAGTAGTGTACAGCTGTGCCACTTGGAGAGCTGTGGTTAACTCAGAAATAGTTTTTCACTCCTGCCGAGCCTTAAGACTTTCTTCCTAACTCAAATTGTGTACATATTTCATATTAATATTAAAAATCTCTTAATGGTACTGTATTTTTAACAAAGATTTAGATTGGCCATAGGGGAAATACTATGTGAACTACTTCAATTTGATGGTTGGTATAATTGCATAGAAGCTAAACTAGTTCTATACGTTTCGCGTTTCAGATCCTCAAAACGTTTCTTCTCTTGATGTGATCAAGAGCTCGATGTTTGTACTGTGTCTAGATCAAGTTACCAATGTGGAAAGTTTTAATGATCAATCGACTACAGGAATGCAGCTGATACATGGGTGTGGTTCAAAATCCAATGGGAGTAACCGATGGTTTGACAAAACCGTTCAGGTAGGAAAAGTTAACAGTTATTAACCCTACAACTGTTTCAGTGCTCAATTTGAGCACTCGTGGGGGCATGGCACTTGGCCTGGGTCTACTTTGATAACTCTTTTTGTGTTGAATATTTCGCCCACTAAATATCATCCAATTGCAATAAAACAAAAACTGGAAAGGAAATGATTTAAACTTCAATTTTTGTATTTACAAATTTTTTCTAAAACATATATTTACGTAATCATCGTTTTAAAATTTTAGTTTTCTGAAAACGTAATGTCGCGCGGATAAAACTCAAAGAAATGACTCAACTTTGTCACTTCTATAAAGCTCAATACCGCCCAACAGAAATATTTTGACAATAATATAAAGATACCATTGGATTTGTCAAGGTTTGAACTTTCTAAAACTGCCTTCCAATCAGACGTCACTCTTATAGTTTCAAAAATATAACGGCATTTGTAAACGCTTGCAGTTTTTAACCCAGGAAACAGCACATTTTGCATTCGAGATATCGCTTATAATTGGTATTTCTATTTATATCTTGATATCATTTTGTATGGAAAACTTTGATCTTTCGTTTGGTGTAAAGTAATCTAGATTTTACTGGTTAGGTGTTATTCATACAGCAGTGGGAAATACAGACTTTCGTAGAATTCAAACCGCCGCTTGAGAACGCAAAGCAAGTCTGTTCCCACGCTGATCCTAACGGTCATTTGAATTCCCTTTATCGGCGCGAACTTTGGACAGTTTATTCTAATTTTGTGGAACAAGTAATACAATGTGAAATAGTTTACAAAATGAGAATTTACAAGTAAACAGAGATACATTCTACGATTTATTCTCTACACTTTCTTATAATATTTCATTTTTGGGCAAAGGATATATTCCTAAATTACTATTCAAACTAGGCCTAGTTTTGTAAGCAGTCTTGCAGTAGGAACATAAAAACTGGTGTTTTTAAAATAAGAAATTTGAAATTGATAAATATTTTTATGCAGTTCTATTTAGAACTAAATTACAAAAACTTTTTTTACATTATTTATGAAAAAAATTACAAAAAATGTTTACTACTTTTTATGTAGGCCTAAAGTTTAACTTTTTCCTTTCGTTGCTGAACCATTTTGTTTTTTGAGCTAATAACTTTGTAAATTTTACATCAATCATTTTTTTACTGGCATATATAAATTCTTTGAACCTTTCTCTACAAAAAATCTACGGATTATTGGTTTATAATTACTTTATTTGGCGAATTTTTGAAAGTATACTTGCAACTGCACCGAAGTGGCTTGGAATTGTAAAAGATTAGAATTAACAGTTTTTGGGTTAAAATGAAAAATAATCACTTTCACTGCAAATACATAATTCTCAACAAGAATTCCTTTTAATGATTAGGACATCTTATATGTTTTTTAATTCAACTAAATTTTCTGTTTAGTTTGTAGTGGGCAGAGATGGCAGAGTAGGCCTTACGTATGAACACAGCCCGGCCGAAGGTCAACCTATTGCTTCAATGATGGACTACATTGTACAATTTATGTGAGTTATTTAAATTTACTTGTCAAATTACATAAAAAAATTACGTACTAAACATTTGTTTAATCAGAAACTACACCTCCGAAAATGCCACAGGCAATCCGATCATTTTGCAGCATAAACTCCTCGTCTTGTCGAGTATCCATATTCGGTTTTTTATTTTACAAATTTAGAATAGTTTGAGTTGCGAGTTCCCGCATCATTTACATCGTTATAGGCTGATTTGAAGCCATACTTACTTCAAAATCTATTTTATTTGGCTTTAAACAATATAGTTTTAAATAAGCAAAGAAGGTTTGATGATGTACTCAAATGTAAGAAATTGGAAACTGTAAGCTCTGTAATAAAAACCACAAAAATAATGCCCCTGAAGTTTTTTCATGGTCACTTTATTTCATTGATTGTCTAGCCTCTTCTTTATTTGAATACTGTTGAGATACCCACTTTTCAATTTCCGATCTATTTCTTCTCTAATCCCCGACGGTCACTCCCTCAACACCTAAATCACTTGCCACTTTTCTTATTGAATCACCTCCATCTAATCTAAACGATTGCTTTCCATTTTTGATTTAAAGATAAAACAACACGCTTTCGCTTTCCATTCATAATGACACTCTCGTCCACTAAGTTTAACACCGACTAAAAACAAAAGAACGAAACACAGTAGCGGGGGGAAGAAACAACTCGTGGGAAAGGATGGTGAGTCCTAAATACGATGCCGCAAGGAAGGGAGTGTAACAGGCCCAAGACCGTTTCGTCCTTCACTATACTACCCGTCCGCTAAAGATCACTATACCCTACTATTGCATTGGGTAAGGAGCGGAAATGTTTTCAGGATGTACAAGGCAAACGACAGTTTTTATTATAAATTCACTTACTGAGAAATCCTCTCAAGCTATGAAATCTGTATCGAAATCAAACCAGTTAACTTGAATTTATTTGTAAGTTTAACAGAATTGATTTTGACAAAAGTTTTTTTATTTGTGCTTTGGTTAATATAGAAACTCGGATAACCGAGGTTTTACTGTAATTATGCTTGTGTTTTTTTTTTAGAGAGGTAGTAAACCCCATAGTGCTCTTCCAATAGCAGCGTTATAGCTTTTGTCCAAACTCCAAACTGACATCATTCACACCTCAAAAGACAATAGTGAGTTCAATTATACTAACAATAAAGGTATATACTTTCAAATCGTCCCATTGGCTGAAAGTCATGGCTGGGGTACAGTCACATATAAAACACTTCACGTTGTTAGTGTGTTGAAAGTAGTATAAAACTTATTCAATTTGGGAGTTCCGATTTTTTAAATCAGTATAACATTTTTCAATGGCTCTGTATATTTGTGCAAAATGATCCTGTAACTTATTGCATCTGTAAATGACGGTATAGTTTGTAACAGGTAAAACAAATTTGAAATGGGAACTTTAAAACGTTTTTAGTATATTCAAAGTAAAATATTTATTTGCAAAATTAATTTCGTTATTTGTTTGTACAGGCCGTGAGGCGAGTGATGAAACTGTCTTGGGGATGCGCAGTGGCAAAGAGAAAGTTTGCGCATGCGCGGGACAGCTGCTAGGGGAACAACCACCTGAGTTGGTTTATGCCTCCCCTCTTCAAGAGTTTCATCGCTCGCCTCACGGCCTGTATGTGTTTTAACTCAAGCTTATTGTTTTTATTGGGACAAATCTCGAAATTTGGGTAATAGGCTGTTTTAAAAGTGAGCCAATTGTGTCTTACACACATGAATGAAAATTTCAATTATTCTGATGTGATTGAAAAATCAAACAAATACAAACATTATTATTCCATTGATTTACTTACAATTAAATTACAAAAATCATTTCATTTGTATCATCAAATTATATCAAATCTATAAAATCAACGATATTTTACAGTATGATAAGGGTAAGGGATCATTTTTAATAACCATGTTTTGTGTGAAATTACAGATACTTTTTATTTCATTTTGTGGGGATGCACATTATTAGCGAATTTCCATAGCAAAGATGAGCTATTGCAGTGACCCTTATGGTAAGACCTAAGGTCAGGAGTAATAAATGAGCATTGATCATGGTCCCCAGAACAGGTTTTAGGGTATCATTAAACATTTTATATATATATTATTATGTGATCGCACTCTAGCGGGCGCATTTAAAGGCCGATTTGGTCGAAATTTGGTACAAACATTGGTTGCCTACATCGCTCAGATGAGTTCGTTAGCCAAAAAATCCAACAACCAGAAGCAGGTTTTTTGACCGAAGTAACTTATTTTTTGAGATTTTTCATACAAGAATTAAACATTTTTAGAGTTTTATTTTATGCAAATAAATGTAGGAAATTATTCTATACACGACCTTATAGCACGCGTAAAAGTATTTGGTTCAAATCCACATATGCGATTTCACTGTGGGGGCATCTTCTGATATGAGACCCAACGGCCGTGTTTGTACGCTGCGAGCGAAGTGAAGTAGTCCATAACCCGAGGCCGCAAGACATATCATATTATATCGTGTTTTTCCCCTGCGAATGGAACTAAGCAGCGTGTGAATTGAAGCTGGAGGCTTAAAACAAATTCTGCTAATACATTTTGTACATGTAGGCAGCTATTCAGCACTTTCATGAGTAGAGCAATTTCCCAAATTGTTGGTTGAAATCCTAAAACATATAAATTAAATTTTGGAAATTTGTTAAACTTATGTCAGGGGTTCAGATGCGTGATTGAATTATTTCTGTAACTATTAATTTTGCAATCTTATTAAAGAAATTTAATTTACTTGTCATGTTTGATTGTTTCTAGAAATAAGGAGAGAACTGAAACACCTGCTCCGGACTTTCAAGCACCTCAACATTTACCTTTTGTTACTTCTGGGGTGGTAACAGCAGCTATGGATAAGGCTAAACATAACCTGGACAGGTTGGTTAAATAAACACATTTTAAGTATTTAACTATATACATATACTAGTTGCCCGATCCGGCATTGCAAGGATAGACAAATCAAAGATAAATGTATATTAACAAAAAATATACATCAATAAATATATTACACTATGTATTTCTTATGGGGATTTTTAGTAACTTTGACCCCCATTAAAATTTTGAATTTTTTGAAAACCTTTCTTAGCGAGCACCTATGGCCCTAGAGGAAGCTACATACCAAATTTCATTCCAATCCGATCGGTGGTTTTTGAGATTTCGTGATGAGTCAGTGAGTGGTATTTGGATTATATATATATAGATTTTAGATTTGGGTCAAATCCAAAATTTTAATGTATGCTTTTTTCTTATGTATTGATTGAATTTTCATAAGTAGGCTATGAATTTTTAATGTTTTTTTTTAAATAGCTAAGCATTACTTTACACTTTACTTTATTTAAAAAAATTTTTTTCATTGTTAAAATTTATGTACATTAAATTAATACTTTACTAGCTGACCCTTGCGAATATTTCGCAAGTTAGAAGTAGGCCTACTTACCTGATTTAATACACTGATTTAATTGAGTAAATTACGTTTATTTATTTACGTTGGTTTAATTTGATTGATTTGTGTGATAGATTACACTTGCAAATAGAAGCTTTCGTGTTAGTTAAACAGCTTGTTAATAGATGGCGCCTTTCATTAGGAACAATATGAAGTATAATATAAAAAAAAATTTATAATTTTTTGTAAAGAAAACATCAATTTCAAGCTGTTTGTCTATTTTCCGTCAATAGCGAGAAACATAAGCTTTAAAATGATGCTAGAATAATTCATTTTGAAGAGAAATTATGGGAGATATCGCTTAGGTACATATTACACTATCAAATAAACATCATATTTCCATCAAAGATTTTCCATCAAAAAAATGTTACGATTCTTTGACGAAATAATTCGTTCATCAAACTTTCATGAATCTTTGACATGTTGTAAACTTTGACAAAGATTTTCAAAAAATAATAAGAATAAAGTACAAAAATATTAATATAGTTGGCATTTTTAGGAACCTCCTAACCTCAAAAAATATAAGTTTTTCAGTTTTTGTTTATTCCTTGTGTTCCTTTCCTTTTATATTTATAATATGATGGCAAAATTTACATGGAGAGTTGAATCTATGAAAACTTTATTTTTACATTATGAAAAAGAAGAATGTTTGTGGAACATTCACTCAAATTCCTACAAAAACTGCGATTTAAGGTGAAAGCCTTTAGAACAAATTACAAATTAATGTTTTGCAGTCTGTAATACTGGGGTTGGCAGTATAGTCTAAGTTTATGTTTTTTGTAAAACATTTAAAAAGAGTTTGATTATGCTTACTTTATTGTAAAAGTATATTTACAAGGGTTTTTAAGATTTGTTTTTGAAATCTTAAAACCTGTTATAATATGAATCACGATCTTTCAACTGAAATTCTTTAATAATAGTTAATAAATAATAATAATAAAATGATAAACTGAAACATAACCCCAAAATATATCCTTGTTAATCACCCAGCTCTTCAAAGAAATTGGACAGGTGTAATATGTTATCTTTAACAAATCTTGGTCAAAAATTTCATCAAATATCTTTGATAAAAGTTTGACTAAATATTTGACGAATAACTTTGATAGTGTAATATGCCCCTTATGGACAAAAAACACCTTTGAGAAATAATATATAAGTATGGTTTGATTGTTTGATAATGTTTAATTTTATTCAATTTTAAAATTAGATAGATAAGAAGTTAAATGTACTTTTTCATTTTTACATTAAATGATATGATTTAATGTAAATAAATGCAAATATCTTCGGAACAGTTTAAGATACAGGTGTGGGGTTTCCACCATTGGTTTTGTCTTAAAATTCTACATGAAAATGATGTATCACACGACCGCTTTCCTATTTAAAAAAAGTTACATTTAAGGTGGTGGACCAAATTTTTGACATCTTAATAAATTAGTATTGTTACATAGAGCAGGTTCCTCAATCACATCTACCTTCAAATTTTCCTTATATACGAAATATTAAGCCGTTCTCAGACTTTTCGCCCACACTTGTGTCACATTATTGTATTATTATATTTGTTTTACATGCTGCAGTTACAAGTCAAAATACCAATTGAAAATTGTAATATGTTACAGCCTCGTTGATAATTTGGACGTGTGTGCCTTTACTTTCAAGGAATTTGGCAAAGAAGCAATCAAACAACAAAAATTTAGTCCAGACAGCTTTATTCAGATAGCTTTTCAGTACGCCTTTTACAGGTATAGATTAGGTTTAGTTATCTTAAATTAACTCTAGTTCTATTTTAAAGAACTTGGTGTTGTTGTAGCCTTATGCCTGATACCGAATAGTGTAAGGTCCCTGGTTCAAATCTTAGTGAAGGCCATGGATGTATTTCTAATTGGAAAAATTTAGATGAGGTATTTTAGTGCTTTTTGCCATAAAACTACAAACAAACAAAAATTGATGGTGTTATCTATTTCCAAGAATGTACGAAGATAGATTTGTTTATTGCACAGAAACATTCCTTACGGGAACAGCTGCACTGTCAATCTTAAAAACAAAAAATTCTTTTAATATTTATAACTAGGGGAGATTCCTGTGTGCTCCACACACCAACCCTGTTGGAACCTTCTATACACATAATCATGTTATGTTTTCTTTATAATAAAGATGTATGATTAATAATAGCCCCAAAACTAAGATGGTAAATAATGTTAAATGTCCAAATCAAATTATTTCGGGTTTACTTTATAAAAGCAGTTATAATAAAGGTTAAAAGAACCAGCAAGGCTGAGGTCTACACTTTAATAAAAACCTAACTTAAAAGTTAGAAATACAAATAATTGCTTCAAAGTTTGAAATCAGCTATTAATGGATGAGCAAACAGCTGATTACTGTATCAACAATAAACACATTCATTTACTATGGCAATCCCATTGCCGTAAAATATTTAGTATAGTTTGTGTTGTTTTAACAATGGCGTTGTTTTTCAAAAAGTATACAAAAACATGTGTGTATTTAAATGAAACTTTGTGTCAAATCGGTGAAGAACTTTTGGGGATTTAAGATTTTGAGAACAGACGAACATTTACATTTTTATTTATGTAGATGATTACAACCATATTTTAATCATAAATTTGACAGAAATTATTATAATTTATGATTAGTGCTTATTGCTTAACTTCAAAATTTACCTATAAAATATTAATTTAAATTATAATAATAAATTGTATTTAAAATCTCTGCCACTATTGTTTCTTATTAAAAGACATAAAATTTTTTGACAATGTAGACGTATTAAACAATTTTAGACCCATGTAGAGTGGAGTACTCTAAAATATTTCAGACACAAGATGGAAATCTACTATTTTCTTTTTTTCCGGTACCATAAACATATTTAAAACAATTCTGATCCAATCTTATTTTATTCATATGAACTCGGACTAAAACTTGATATTCAGAGTGTTACCAAACTCTAAGCATAAACTTCAGGATATTGTTCTTTGTGTCAAAAGAAATGTAAAACTTCGTACAACCATGGAGATATTTTGTTTCGTTTACTGTGTGTCTGTCTACCTGTAACTTTTAGATAAACATTTATATTAAGAAAACTGCTAAATGAATTTAAACCAAATGTTGGTCGAATGTTACCCTTGCTAGGACCTACATTGACAAAACTGTTATTACAGTGCATGTCTCAAACCCTACTTAACTTAATTTGTTCCATTGATGTCACATTTATTTGTGAAAGAAAGAGTACGACATAATGTCCAAGTTCGGGTGGACGAAAGTTCCCACAATCCGGTTAATTAGTGTTCCATAGAAAAGATGAGCTATTGCAGTGATCCTTATGGTGAGACCTAAGGTCGGGAGTAGTAAATGAGCACCGACGTTTTGGGGTGTCATTCAAATTTGCATATATATGTGTACACACTCTATCAGCCGCGTTTCAAGTCCGATTTGGTCCAAATTTGGTACACACGTTGGTTGTCCAAGTCACTCGGACGAGTTCCTTAGCCGAAAAAATCCAACAACTGGAAGTACATTTTTTTACCGTAACTATTTTTTAGATTTTACGTACTATATAATGAAACTTTTTTAGGGTTTTTTTCTACAAAAAATAAATGTAGGATATTATTCTGCACATTTTGTTTTTTTAGACGACCTTATAGCTCGTTTGGTTCCCCCAAAATCGGTCAAAACATAAAGTACCATAAAAGTACCCGGTTCAAATTCACGACAGCAATTTTACCGAGGGGCCTTCTTCTGATCCGAGAGCGATGGCCAAGTTTGTACAAAGCTAAGCAGTCCTTAAACCGAGGCCGCAAGGTCGAAGTGCAAACTCGCAAGGCGAGTTGTTCCGCTGCGAGTGGAACAAAGTGGTGCGTGAGTCGAAGTTGGAGTCGTATTAAGGTCCCCCATACACTTCAAACATTTTCACTATAGGTTTGAAATGTACGGCTGATGGTTTTGTTTGCGCAAACGTTTGAAGCGAATAGGTCGAGACCGAAAAAGTTTGTGCAAATATTTATGCTTGACAACATGGTTTGAAATGTATGGTAGTGTTTGCGCAAACATTGAAGGGTAAACATCTCCGAGATCACTCCTAGTATTTGTTCGGTGTCATTTTCTTCTGTTAAATTAAAATGTAAGTCAAATTATTATGTTTGAAGGCTACATAAATCATTTTACGGTAATTGATATATCATGAATTTACCATTATATTCATTATGTTTAACTCTTAACTGGGTGTTGAAAATGTATATACATTTGTTTTGTATTGCTTAATCTTCCTCCAGTAAATACTGTGAAACAAACACTCACATAATTATTTCATTTTAACAACTAATTTATAACAATGTTATCGTGAATTTCGCTCATTAAATTGAAGGAAAGGAACTGTCAAATACATAAAAAAAGTCCAAATGAACAATTACAAATTATGAGTTTCATTAAATTTCATGGAATATGTTTATCTGTTCAACATACACATAGCGGATTAAGAAAATTGTGCTTTTAACATACACCCCCTTTTCAACTTGTATAGTAATAATAATTTGTGTTTTAGTTTAGTTAATTTCTATTTATAGTTATTACGTACTATAATGATTTGAAGTGTTATTAAAACAATCCAGATTTTACATAAATCTACATTTACCTATTTGTTTCTAAAATTGTGAAATTATTTTTGGAATAGTTTTTTTTTATAATAAAATTTGCGTTATCATTTTTTAAAGAAATTTCTGTAATAGTTATTCTAATACGTTTTCGTAGTAATTTTGTAACACAATTTTTGTACTTAACAGTTTTTCTAATAAATATTTGTAATCAGTTTTTAAATAAAATTGTTGTCACTTCAGTGTTAAAATCCTCTAAGGATGATGACCATGACATCGAAATGTACACAAGGGTAACGTATTAAACATAACTTACAATTTAGTTGTTTAGTTATTGCTTTTGTTCCTTGTTTTGTGGTTAGGGGTTTTTATTTAAATCAGTGTGATTTTGTCGCCACAGTGCTCTTTTATTTGTTTAATAAATTGTTGTAATGATTTTTCTAATAGTTTTTTAAATACATTTTTGTAATCATTTTTGAAAAAAATTACTGTAATATGTTTTTTTAATAATAATTGCGGCACAAGCAGCTTCCGTGTCTGACATCCTCTCCTGACAATTCCACTAAATAAACTGAAAATTATTTTGAATGTTTACCCAACCGTTGCATAGTGTATGGACTAATGTTTGCGCAGACACGTTGCTTGTACAAACCCAAGGTTTGCGCAAAATATTTTAAGTGTATGGGGTCCTTTAGGTGCAAACAAATTCTACTAATATATTTTGTACACACAGACTGCTATTCAGCGCCTTCGTGAGTAGACCAATTTCCCAAATTAATGTTTGAAACCCTGGAACATATAAATTTAATTTTGGAAATCCGTTCAACTCACGACAGCGTTTCAGTTGCGAGATCGAATTATATTTAATATCAAATATATTAGGTATCATTTGTGAGTTAATTAAAGAGTTTGTTTCAGAATACATAAAGTCCCTGGTGCACAGTACGAGTCCGCTGCAACAAGAAAGTTTATCCATGGTAGGACTGAAACAATCAGATCTTGTTCTATCGAAAGTGTGGACTTTGCTCGTGCAATGTTGAACTCTTCATCCTCGGCATTGCAGCGAGTTGCTGCCCTCAAGGCCGCAATCACTTCTCATAAAGACTATACAATGCAGGTACATTGTACAATATCGTACAAATAGCTGTTAGTTTCAGAAAGTTGAAAATTTATTGAATTGTTGTTTTTAATTAACATGTTTTATTACTTTGTACTAAGGCTGTAAATGGGCTTGGAGTGGATCGTCATCTCCTTGGTTTGAAGTTGATAGCTGTCCAAAGTAATAATAAAATCCATGACCTTTATTCGGATGCTTCGTATAAAAAAAGCTCACACATGCGTATTTCTACAAGCCAGGTAAGTAATCTTTTTTATCAAATAAAATTTAAACTGTTTTAATATTTGTAACGTGCTGTCGCTTGCCAGCCGTTTACAAACAAAATTTATTAATAAAAAATATAAATAAATCAAATTTTGACAAGTTTTTTCTAAGTTAATTTAATTTCAAAAAATAACCTTTTGCTGTGTAACAATTACTTGTAATGTCATATTTTCAATTTCTATACTTTACTTTAATTATTTAATTGCCAATTCAATTATACAAAATTATTTTTCCCTTAATCACAACAAAAACAATCAAACATAACCCCAAAATTGAAAATAGGTTATGTTATAGTCAGATCTGTGGTTGTCACAGCTGACTATCAAATCTCTGTTACGCAGATTGGTTTATTCATCTGTGCGCTCGGTTGACAACTACTGGGTCTGTGCTTCTAGAAAGACGAGATCTATGTTCTGTTCATAGATCTCCTCTTCCGGAAACCAAGACTGCGGCCGCAACCGACGCCATTTTTTACCTCACTAATTCTACACTGATTCTAAATTTCTAACAAGGTTCATTTTACCATGAAGTACTTCTAGAAAGGGAAAGGACTCAAATTAACGAAACATAATAGTTGGCATTAAGTTTTTAATGCCCCATTTCAAATTTCAAGCACACAAAACAAATTAAATAAAATTGGTAAACCATCGTTAATCTCCGTAATGCAAACACTCAAACATTCATTCTTATTATTATTATTACTAAATTTGAACATACAACAATTTAAAACATTAAAAATCTTTGAATGCAGACTTAAATCTAATGATATTTTTTACTTACGTACGTTTTGGTTTATAGTGCACTCTAAAAAACTTACAACACATTGTAACACTGACAGCAATGTAACAGAAATGCTATACGATGAAACATAAATCAGCAGTTTCCCATAGTGTCTAAAGCACAGAGGTTTGGTCTAAATAAATAAAATGACGCAATACATATATAATAATAAACATTTATAATTTTTGCATAAATATAAATTCGTTTATGACGCAAAATAGTTACAGTAGAATCATTTTTAATAAATAAAGAATAAAGAATAAGCAGACTATAAAAGTAGATAAAATGAAAGCAGACTTAAAATATATATTAATGTATAAACGTATGTAACGTGTGTAAACTGTATAAGAGATTGTTTTAACGAGTGGTGCGGTTAGAACAAACAATTTATAAAGACAAACCAATGATTAAATAATAAACAGTTTAACAATTAAAAACAATTAAAAAACAAACACATGTATAAGAAGTCAGCGTATATAACAAGGTATGACACAATATCAGCATATGTATCGAGATACAGGACTAATAAAAACTCCATCTGTGATGAGCATTGAAGCAATTCCAATACAGAAGGCTGGGCACTAATGGTCTACGTGCAAAACTGCACGGAACAGAACGTAGTAGAACGTTAGAGAACTCAAAATGGCGTAGTGAACGGTATGCATAGTTAGATGCAGGTGGTGAACAAATTCATCGAAAAATTTAGTTTCTTTGAAAGTCAGAGTGATGAAAATTAACTAAAACTAAAGTAGAAGTGCCTTGGTGGTGTTGTAAACATAAGAAAGTAAGATCGAGAGTGTAATTACGACGAGAAGTGAACTTGTAAATTTTCAGCGTGTGTTCGGCATAAGTGCAAATTGAAGGACGACAACGTGCATAATATATCCTTTAGAATCAGTGAAATCATAGGTGAAAATAACAAAACAACTGGTATCGTGAGTAAATATGGCCATTATTTTTAAGTTTAGAAGTCTGCATTTTTGAAATTTACAATTTTTGAGAAATAACTTAACTTCAACTTTTTTACCTATTGCGTCATAGTCTAGACTAGGGTTGAGAACACATTGTGTAAATTGTATATAATTAATTGATTTGTTTGTTTAATTATTTTTGTAATGTTGATGTATCTTGTTGTAGATAATCATTCTTTAATTATGTCAGAGTAAACGTATAGTTGTCTTGCCACGATGTCTTGAATTTCTTTATTGAGCCACGTATATCCAACTAGCTTGTACTTTAACAGCCAGGTACTCATCCCTGAGAAAGTTAAACTAATTTAATAAATATTTCACAGTAGTTAATAATTATGGATAGACAGATGCTAACATAGCATAGAGGAAGTTATATGTGGATTATTATAGGTTATGATCATTATTTTTTTTATTATTATTATTTTGAGTTGTAAGGCAACAGGCCTAAATGGTGATTTTTGTTATGGAGGTAAGGCAGTAGGCCTAAGAGGTGTATTTTGGTGTATTAAGGTATTTATGAACGACGATTCTGGTGTATTAAGGTATTTATGAACGACGATTTCTGGTGTATTAAGGTATCTATGAACGACGATTTCTGGTGTATTAAGGTGAATAAATGAAAGAAATGAAGGAGAGGTGTTAATGATTGCTGAATAATCCACATATAACATTTTATTTTTGAGTATATTTTTTTTTATTTTTGAAACTTTACCGAACCCCATTTTTTTTTAACAGTCTTATATTATATATTTTTATTTTTGTAACCTTCAGTTGCAACATTAAAATGATTCTATATTAATTCTATCCCTTATTTAAATTTTCCCCTTTTAAGATTGTTATTCGTAGAAGTTTAGCCTCACTGAATTTACTTCACTTGGTTCTTTAAAACATAGTTTACCTCGGAAACACTTGTTCACGCGGTTGCCACTCCCGCCTGTCCGCCATTAACTTGTTTTAAGCCGGCACGCACTCTCTGAAAGTTACAAAGTCGAATTACTTCATTTGTATCGTACGATTTTCGCCATCCAACATTTTTCTTTCATAGCACTGTCTTTACAAACGTTTGAACATGACTCAATTGTATTTAGCCTTTAAATACCGCAAATTTATACTTGTGAAAACATTTCACCACCACCTCGCCAAACACGTCTGTTCACTCAGACCTTTCTGCAACAAGTGAGAACGGAGCATTTCTTCCGCCAACTATCTCATGCGCACGATGACGTCATGTCACGTGATCTGTTTCAACCAATCCTGATCGTCTTGTTGTTATAATTTGTATGCAACCTTCCTCTTTCGCACCCGTTCCTAGGCTAAAGTCTGTTTTATTTCACACTGCACCAGTTGTAGAGGCTATATTATGATGACGTATTCTCTTTATTTTTTAAAAACATATCTAAGTTCTTTATATCTTTTACTTATGATTTGTTACTTTATAAATGCTTTTTTATGAATGAAATATTATGAAATTAAACTTGTCTGCATTCCCCCTTTATATTTCTATGTTTATTATTTTTTATAAAAATGTGATCTTTTAAAATAGGCTAAATCATCCAAAATTTACATTACTACTCCCTTTACGTTATACCCCTGTTTACTTAATTAAAACTCTGAAACTCACATATATTACATATTTGAAAGTTATAATTTTCCACAGTAATATAGTACTTCAGAACAAGTATGATTTTGTGTAAATAGATACTCTAGGTTTACAACTTTCTAAATTTGAACATGTCTGTATTTGTTCAAATTGAAATCCAAATAACATAGTGACTCTCATACAGTAGTTGGTAAATTGTCAATTACTTGCCTTATAGCAACACATGAATATCTTGGTAATCGATATTAAGAGTACTTATCAAGAACCAAGAACATGTCATTTAGAATTAATGCAAAATAAGTTATAGTATAAAAAACTAAAAAACACACTTAGCAAACCTAACTAAAAAGTAGAAAATAATTTCTAAGTATGAAGAGTTTGTTCTAAAGCGATAGAAAGTCCAGTAATTCATTACAATTAAAAATTTGTAATACCGGTAAGTTTAAAATAAGTATTTAGTAACTAACCAAATATTTATTTTTATTGTAAAAAGGCATCGGGTGCTTGACATCAAATGTTACACATTTTTAATTGGTAGCTATTTATAAATACATTCAAGAAACATGTGTTTTGAGTTCATCAGTTTAAATTAAGAAACAATCGGTACCGTCCGGCGTAGTTCAGATATTATCGTCAAGCGCTGAAATACTTTCAATAAACATCAAATGTTTGTTCATCAGTCTAGGCCTAACCTAAAATTATTGTATGTAAATTTAATTTATTTTATCTGCCTTAACGGCAACATACATACAATAATTTTAGGTTAGGCCTAGACTTAAAATTACTTTCTAGGCCTAACCTAAAAAGTATGTTGCCATTAGACAGGTAAAATAAATTAAACATACACACAATAATTTTAGGTTAGGCCTAGGCTGATGAACATGTTATGTTTATTGAATGAATTTACAATGAATGGACATTTAACTGTGTTTACCATCTTAGCTTTGATGTTATAATTAATTCTACACCTTTATTATAATAACATTGAACGTATGGAAACAGTAAATATTTGTATAAAAAACAATCTAATAATAAACGGCAATTGAAAGATTAAAATTATGTACTTTTTGAAGGTACACACATTTACTTTTTGAAGGTTTATAGTAATAATACCTAATAATTTGTAGGATAAAAATTAAGTAATAATGATATTTTTTTAAGCAATAAAATTTCAGGAAAATGTTACACTTTACATTTCTTGCAACTAATATCAGGTCATTTTTTATAACAGGTTGCTTCCAAATGTGATGGATTTATGATTTTTGGTCCATTAGTGGAGGATGGGTATGCCTGTTGTTACAACCCTAGGCCTAACAGTATTAATTTTGGCTCTACGGCATTCAAATCGTGTCCAGAAACTAGTGCCGTCAAATTTAAAGAAGCGATTGAAACTTCTCTCGCACAAATGCAACATCTGTTAGCCACAACACCGACTGCCAAACTATAAATTTTGTTTGTTATTTTAGTTTATTGAAAATTATATTAAATTCTAATGAAAACTAACCTAACATTATCTTCATGTTATATAATGGTTGAATTTAAACCTTCACTGAATGATTGAACAATGTGCTAGTTTTAAAATAGGTGGATAAAAGTTTTAAACTTAGCCCAACAATGCAAATTCCTAATATAACATTTCAAACATTTTAGAACACATTCAAAAACTTGAGAAATAACATAAATTGATAAGTATTTGTACGCTTTAATAGTATTATTTTTTAACTAAGACGACTGATTTGTGAAATAAGATAACCTTAAGAGTGCTTAACTTTTGTTGTTTATATATCTTGTACCCTATCTCCACAATACATACAGTTTGAAAGACTACTAGGCCTACTTTAAAACAAATGTATTATTGATTTTTTCGATTTTACTCATCAGTGTTTATGACTATACTGGAGAAAGAAATTTAAAAAAAGCTAGTTATGAAATTGCGTTTGGAATAAATTACAGTTTTAAATAGTTAATACTAGACAGTATATTATTTTTGTTGTTATGTACGTATGATTGTATATTGTATTATATAAAGACTCTATTTTATTAAATAAATTTATATTTTGTACTTCATTAATATTATTCCTTATTGTTCTTTAACCCTTTCCCCTGGATTCATAATTGGCACGAAGTGCCTCATACCAGACCTCTTAAATGGCCAAACTTTGTACTTATATTCAGTTAACTTATTAAATAATGTATGTATCCAATATAGTAATTATTAAAAGGTTCTGGCTCTGTGAAATTTAATCTATCGGACCATTTTACTGAAATATTAGTACAGTAAGATTAATATACTTAGTCTTAGTAAGATTTTGAGGTCTTCAAAAGTATATATAGAGTGGACACGTAAATTACACGTTGAAACTAAGTAACAATAACTGTAGAGAGATTGCTGCTAACTGATGGGCCTCAGGTAGGGACGGCTCCATTCCCCTTTGTTGTTGGCTTCCGTTAGTCAGTTTGTGGTGGGGGTTTGCTATTTTTACTCCATCCTGTCACAAATTCTTCGAACCCCTTTCACTTCCAAACCGTGCAAAGCGGTTTTAAATCAAACAACTATTTACAAGAAATTCAAAGTATCTTTTTCCAAAGACTTCAATTTATTCAAATAATCTTCATTAAGTGGAATACGTTCAACAAAATACTGTCAGCAGCGAAAGTGTTAATTGGTCCCTTTAACCGGGAACGTTTTTAAAGGACAACGAGAGCACATTGTTTTGATTCGGTTCGATTTTTAGGAGAAATTTTGATTGAAATGTTTGTTTTGGACAAGTTAATTGAGCAGTAGATTTTTACATACTGTTTTAATGGATGCGGAGCCAACAGACAGTGTAGACCGGTCCTAAATCATTCAATAGTTATAAAAACTGTCATTTTTAATGAGTGCCAATTTTCAAGATGATGGATGCCGAACTATCGGGTCTGCCGGACTATCGAGTGCCGGATTATGGAGGTCTTACTGTATTATGCTTATTACTACCTTTTAGGTAAACATAACCTTTTTAACCCATTGAGAAACATGACCTTGATGTATTTCTCCTTTTGATTTATCCAGTTCCAATTCAAAATCACTTGCGCCTGAACTGTAACTATCACTAGAATCGTAATTTAAATCAGAAAAATAACTTTCTCCTAGTATTTCTTCAATTTAACTTTCATTCACAACGTTCTGTCCAACTGCCATGTTTTGTGACTCTTTGTTGACAAAAGTTGTTTTACAGCTGATTCTAAACACAGATCTAAAATCCTAAACAGCTTAATCAATGACAGTTGTTATACAACATACTGTAATGCAGGGGTGCCCACAGCATGGTTTGATGGCGCAAGTTGTGCCATCAGAATTTTTGGGGGGTATCAATTTTTGGGGTGTTTTTCACAGTGTGGCGGGGAATTTTCATGAGTTCCTGATTAAAATCAATATAAAATATGAAGATTTGACGATTCCCCCCAAGAAATTAGGAGATAATTTGTGTTTCTATGTGTTAAAAATCTCCAATTATTCGTGTGAAAGTGCCGTATTAATGACAGCCAGACAATTCAACTACTACAGTACTACTGCTTGTACCGCTTGTAGTGCAGTGTAGAGACGAGCCGATAGAGGGTGCCGCGTGTGGTGTAAATATTATAGACATTTACAGCATTGAGAGCCTGCCAAGGTCATTCTGCAAACAACTGCCCTCCCCCTCACAACAGTCCCAAAACCATGGTGTAAAACGGTGTAAGTAGATAAGGGATGCTACTCAGAAAGACGAGTTCTGGACGGGTTCAGCGCATTTCATCAGATGACGTCACGGCTCGAATTAAAACTGCAGCCTTTCGTCCAAATTGCGTTTGCGCATGAATCATCAACAAATGTCTTACAAAGTGTATATTTTTGGTTTCTCTATGAAACGTGCTTTCCAACAAGTATGAGTTTAACGATACAAATATGAAATTTACTATACCGAATTACCTTCATTTTATGCTCTTTAGATTGGTGATTTCGAAAATGACGTGAAATAAATAGTTAAAAAACTTTCCCACTACACATAAATATAGTGTAGAAAAAGTTATTATTAGAAATAATTTGCATATTATTAGAAATATTTTCTAAATTCAAATAGGATTAAAGATTGACTATTTTCTACTTCAATATCAAATTTACATCGTTAGAAACTACGTTTAGTTAGCTTTAAAACGATAACAAATTCATAATTTTTAAATGAGCGGAAGTGAGTGAACAAGTTTGTCTTGTCGTCTAATCAAAGAAAAAAACTTCTGTTCAAATCATAAAGAAATCCATTGAAAGTACTATTCACTTTTTTTAAACTAATTTTTAATACAAAACAGTTTTATTGACTTATGTATTGCTTGTTTCTTTTTGGATGGAAATCACTTTCTTCATTTGTATGGTTGTCCATTTTACATATATTGCAGTTGTATTTTCGGACGAAAAATCTGTTCCGTGTATTATTATTTATTTTACATATTGTGTAGTTTTGTCCTACATTGTTTTGAACATTGTTGGTCTTATATTCATTTTTTGACCCTTGAGTCCAAAAAAGTGTTTTTTACAAAATGTCTGTCTGTAGGCTATGTATACAAAGCTAGAGCGAAAACTATTCAATCGATTTCAAACAAATTTGCACCAGACATTTCAAGTAGGCCTGTTTAGATGCACGAAAAACTGGTTTGAACAATTTTGAAAAACAACCCCCTTTTTGGCCAAAAAACCCCCAAAAAATCAGTTAGGGTATTATTTTTTTTATATAAAACGGCTCTAACGATTTTGATCAAATTTGGCTTATTTGCAGCCCTTAATGTATCCTACCACATGCAGAAAACCGTATCTTTCTAAAAATTCTTGTTTAGCTAATAATAATAATAACTGATTTTTAGAGGTTTTTTGGCCAAAAAGGGGAATGTTTTTCAAAATGTTTCAAAACCTTTTTTCGTACATCTATACAGGCCTAATTGACGTATGTGGTGCAAATTTGTTCGAAATCGATCGAATAGTTTTATCTCTAGCTAATAATAATAATATTTATTAGTTAATCTCCTAGTGTAAAATCACCTCTCCTACCCCTCCTACAAAAATGAAGTCACTGTGAATCTATTTAATAATTTAAATATGTTTGTGAGAAAGTATGTGCCAGTTTCTGCTACCATTTATTTGAAATGTGTTTGTCTTATAATAACCTTTCTGTTGTATATTTAACTCTAATGTGTGTGCAATTTCTGTAAGTTGCTTTGTCATGGTTTTAATGGTTTCAAATTGTCTAGTTTCTGTGCTATTGTGGTTTTCCGTGATTCTTAAGTATTTTTTGTTGATTTAGGTTTTTTTTTGAAAAAGTTGTTCAATTTTCCTAAGATTCTTTGGTCTAGTGTTCTATTCTTCATTGTTATTATATGTTCGCAAATTTCAGGTCTTACACCCTGTATTACTTGTACTATTATTTGGTTGTCTTCGACGTTATTATGTAATTAATAGATTTATTTGTGATTTGGCTGTCCATTTGTAAGCTCTTGAAGCCACTTCTTATCTGGATATAAAAGTATGTGTATCTTCAGATGGTAAGCCGTGATATTGGGAGGGTTAATCTAAGGGTATTTTCTCTTTCCTCTCCATTTCAGTGTTTGTTTTCATTTTTTTATTTTATTTGGGTGTTGTCTTGCTTCTTAGTAGATATGTTCGTTTTTTCTTTGATTGGACCATTTGAAATTTTGAAAGATCACATTTGAAAATTTTTGTGACATCTCATGATTTTGTTTAGTGATATCTTGTTCGATGAAATTTGACCTGGTACGTCCGTTTTGACTTCCATTTGCTATCGGGTTAATGTTGTGATTGAAGCGACTGGTGCAATCACAGCTCTGCGATCATCGCTGGAAGGTAATCGCGGAGCGACGATCGCCGTCAGACTGTTGTTATTGAAGCGATTATTCTAACAGTTGCCCGTTCATAACAAGACAACACGACCATTTTGAACAATGCAAAGCAGGCGCCCGCGATTATCGCAGAGCGATGATCGCACCAGTCGCTCAAACACAACGTACCTTTACATCTAACGCGTCAGGCCTGTTAGTTTTATTCCATTAAGTTCTTTTGAAATCTATTTGATATTATTAATTATTATTATTAGTTATTTTTGTTATTTATTTAAAAATCTTAATTTAGGGTATTCGTGTTTACCCAAATACTTGCACTTTGTAACTACTTTTCAATCAATGTCTAATTTTATCAAAATAATATTAAAACAATTTTATTCTCACTTAATTTTGTGTTGCATGAAATATCATTTATTTGTATTATGTATGTTTTTGTATTCTTCCAAATCGGTTGTACCTAC
>JAGFPH010001281.1:138331-158176 GCA_018207615.1 Philaenus spumarius
TATGTTATCCTTGATTGTCATGAAACTGTGGCATTTAATAAACAATTTTCATTGTAACTTGTGGTTTTCTTCACCAAAATTAGCAGTTATCTGCAACATTATTATTTTTTAACTAACCAACACCTAAAACCTTTCATTAGTTTCGTTCATAAGATGTTTTTAGCAAGTAATAAAACAAAATAATAAAAATACAGACAATAATGAATAGGCAAAAGGACCAATGTATACCAGAAAATATTCAAAAACTTTGTATTAAAAGGGCCAATGTCCTCCTTAATAATAGGTAATCATAAAAAACAAAATTATGTAAAGAAACTAAAGGATAAACCAAAACTGAGGTAAAGATACCTATCTATTTATTGGCATTTATTTTACTAGGTAAAAAAATATCTGAATTTCGGGGTAAAATTTCAAACTGCTCTCCTGAAAAGTGTCGAGTTTGGACATTGGCATTTTTTAACCAAGCCACAGCATTGTATGTACTATAAAAAATAACATACTATTCACAAACCTAAGATTCGTAATTTTTCTGTTCGTACCTGTAATGTTCGCCTTTAATTTACAAAGCAATTTAATTATAAACATAGTTCTCACTTACAATCTTTTCCAAAAAGCCTAACTGAGTATATTTAAACTATTTATAAACTGACTAAACTATTTATAATCAAAAGTTACTTTTCAGCTATCAGTAGATAGATTTTAACTTCTTTTAGCATAATGATTACAGATTTAAGGCTGCTTGTATCCTTATTTTTCTTAACATTATTTTACAATAATTTAAGAAATTCATCTATTATAATTAATTATTAGTTTAAAAAATTATCTTTTTATTGTAATGTCAGCAATTGCTATATTAATTTGATACAGTCATTTTTATTAAGGTATACTCATCGATGTATAAACACACTGGATTGCGCGCTGAGTAGTCTGAAAGGTTCGAGAAACGAGCCGTTCGGCGTGGAGCTTCCCCCTCCACTGGCGGGATAGACCCGCGGTGGGCAGCGTGATAGATGGACAGTGATACACGTTGTTGTTGTTATATACAGTTCAATTCTTTGATTTATCCTCTACACTTTTTTATAATAATATGTCATTTTTGGGCAGAGGAAATAGTATTCCTAAATTACTATTCAAAACAGGCCTAGTTTTGTTAGCAGTCTTGTAGTAGGAACATAAAAACTGGTGTTTTCAAAATAAGAAATTTGAGATTGATCAATACTTTTATACAGTTCTATTTTAGAACTAAATTACGAAACTTTTTTACATTTATGAAAAAAATTACAAAAAATGTTTACTACTTTTTATATAGGCCTAAAGTTGAACTTTTTCCTTTCGTTACTAAACACTAGGGGCTCTGCCCCTGGACGCTTCGCTTCGCTCGCAGTTGGAAAATTCGCTAATGAATCTCGTTAATCTTTGGCTCGTTTGTACATTGGTTTGTAAAATTATGAAACCAGGCTTAAATATATTAACGGTAATTACAAGATTAATTGTAACCTCAAATACATGCTTTAGAAACATGAGAAACTTTCATTACGATTTTAGTCCTAGTTCTACTATCTTCTGTCAACTAATGTTTTGAAACCAGGACTAAATATACAGTAGTAAACATAACCTCAATACTATGTTTCAGAAATGAGCCAGGCCTATATTACAAAATTGACTATTAGAATTTATCCATTTTTGCCAAGTTTACTTTTTTTTATAAAATAAATTGTTAAATCAGAACAATTTATTCTAATTCTAACGTGCTAAAACAGTATAAATTAGATTGTTTTTTAATAGTAATTAAAAACTATCCAATGAACAGCTGATTTAGGATAATACTCAATCTCATGGCTTGTTTATAAACAGCTGTTTTGATTGCTTTATTTACTATTTCGTTGTAATTTTGCAACCAACATGGTAACCCATAAGACCCTATGTTAAAATTTTTCAACTTTTAAATTAGATTTTCTAAAAAAATTGCGTTTTTACACGAAATACAACTGTATGGGTGTACTTAAAAATCAATACTACACCTAAATACAAAATTTCTTTGAATTCATTACAGCCGTTTTCGAGATCAACGACAGATACAAACAAAGATAGATCCAAGAATTTCTCATTTAAAATAATAGGATGCTTGTTCCTTGAGCTAATAACTTTGTTAATATTACTTCAATCATTTTGTTTACTTGCAAAACTGGCATATATTAATTCTTTAAACCTTTATCTACAAAAAAGCTATGGAACACTTTTGAATGAGTTTAGAATAAACGTGTTAACTAAATGGTTGAAATACAAAAACTTGGACGATTTTTTTACAAATTTGAAGTTTACGGTCATTGTGTGAGCTTATGGTTTGAGATACGGAAAAAATCAAGAATACTATTTTGTTGAAAATCTAATTTGCTACCCGCAAAATATTAGTTTTTAAATTCGACTTACAGTTAAGACACAAACTGGCTTTGGAAAAAAGCTTACACTGAGAGAACCGGTCCGGCCGCCATTTTTATTTTATTTAAGGGATGAAAAATTGAAAAAAATGTTAAAATTATGAACATAATTAGAGTAGTTTTTGTTTTTAATTTTGTAGTTTGCATTGGCATTACCATATGTCACCGCAGGGTTTGGCGAGCGAAGCGATCAGAGGCCGAGTTCCTAGTAGTAAATAAAATTATTATACATTTTAACGGAATTTTGTAACATTTCAAAACATCGCGAGCTACATTTACAAAGCTTGGAGTGCGTCAAAAACTTACTAAACTTGTTTTATTTAACAATGTTTAAAGTGTAATGTATACCTAGGTATACTTTTATGTAAATTAAATGCAGTTTAAAATGCTAATACAGATCATGTTTTTCATTATGGTTTTGGTTCAGTTTATTTTCCCCTAAACTTTTCCTTATCCTTATCCAACAACAATAATAATAATAGTTTAAACACAAACTGTTAATCTATATAATAAAAATGAATTAATTGCTGTTCCTTTGTAAGCGCATCACTTGAGAACGGCTGGACCAATTTGGCTATTTTTTTATTTTAAAATGTTCATAATAGTCCGAACTAGATTATCATATAAAGACAAATTTGAAAAATTTTCCGAAAAAGTTTCAAATTTAGAAAAAACTAAACAGCCTCTTTTGTATGGACTCAAGACCATAGCGCACAAAATCAGCTGTTCGTATAAAATGCTTAGTAACACATGTTTGTTTACATTCATTACCATAGCAACTTTACTAGCAAATTTGTAATCAGTTTATTATTTTTTCAAAACCAACAGCTTTTTAGGTTAAATTGACCAACTTAAAATAAAAACAAAAATCAACTAAAATTGCTTACTATATTTTAATTCAATTCAAACATTGGTTGTTACATATTATATATAAAACAACTGATTTGTATCAAAAACTGAACATAATTTTAGGTTAGGCCTACAATGAACCAAAACACGTTTATTTCCAACCAATTGGGCTAATTTAGAATCAGGTTTTTTACAATTTATCACAACTATCAGTTTTTTTAGATTAGGTAAAAACAAACAAAAGGTTTACTGTATTATCGATAAAGGTTTACAAACTATAGATCTAAATTTGTGTAGTATATTCTTGTGGCATAAAAATCATTTTGCAATTCGATCACTTAAGTCAATGGAATAACTTTACTAACTTTTAAATTAAATCAAGCAATAGCGAAGCATTGCTGGGTCCACTAGTTTACTATAAAAATAAGTGTTACATACTGTATAACAATTAAATATTGTTTAGAAATTAAAATGATTATTTTATAAATAATGTTTGGTGCTGTTGTTGAAGCTGAGCAAAATAAATTAAAACATTTGTGAGCGTTGCATTAACTTTGAATGCTTCACGTGTTGTTGCTGTCCCTCCAGTGGTGGGGGAAGCGGCTAGGCCAGCCGGACCGAATTCAATACACGCAGCCAGCGATCCAGTGTGTTTATACATCGATGGGTATACTTTGCCCATTTTTCCAATGATACAATTACAGTATGTATTGGACATTTATTATAGAAAAAAATAAATTGTAGATATATCATTTAAATCTAAAACGTATTTGTAATTAATTGAATTTGGTGCAATTGTTGTTCATTAGAGAATTAATTGGAGGGTTCAGAATACAAGTGAACCAAGTCCACTTTAGCTACTTTTGAGCTACAGAGGTTTAAAGTTAAAGCTTCATAACAAAATTACCTGTTAGCGATTTTCAAAAGTATATATTCAATTTAAGAAGTTTAAGGAGGAACTTAGACATTTACATAGCTTTTATTGACCAAATTTCATGTTATAACCCCAAAAAGTCCAAAATAGTGGACTTGGTTCAAATGTATTCTGAAGAATTTTAGGAAGATAATGAACCAACTCCAAGTGTTGTTAATACACTTTATTTTTACATCTGCTTAGAGATCAAATTAGAATTATTAAAAGAAAATATCACTTCTTAGTTGAAAGAAAAAGTTAATTGACATAAAAAAACTCATCATCGGTGTCATTTCCTTCAGTCGCTTCGTCATCCTGGGTTTGACGAGTTGTCTGATTCCCTGGAAGGTTTCTGAAGTATCCATGATGAATAGGGGGTATGTAAGGCAGTAGGGACAACATGTCCTCCTTTTTTTTAAAAGTCATTTGTCTTCTGGTTGGGTAAAGCTGACCCTGCTGTACAGTCAACAAGGTTTGCACTTCCACGGGTCTTCCTGGCCTACCTTTACTGGACTTTTTCGAGATGTCCAAGGTTCGGAACCCCAAAATTTCACTGAAAGATTCATTAATTTTTATTTGAAAAGGTGCTCCTTTTTTAAACCGCAACCACCGTATCTTAAGCCAATTGATTTTCCTACCTTCAGTGTCCTTTTTTCCTGTTTGTGATTGAATCTTCGAGGGGTTTTGTGCTCAAAAACTCTTCTCGTTGTAGTTGTACAACTTCAAACTGAGGCTTTTTCTTTTCGCAGTTTTAATTATGTTGTACCAGTCATCAGGCACATTGATGGTCCCATGTTTCTTGCTTGCTCTCTCTATTATACCGAATTCAGTATCATTGGGAAGGAATGAATGGCCTGGTATCATAAATTTCAAATCAATTGTATCCACATCCAATAGAGGGTCTTGAACAAGTTTCAGTAGAGTAAGGCTAGTTTTTATATTCCTGTTTTGCCCAGTGCATGAGTCAGAAAACAGAACTATGTGTTTGAATGTCCTGGCATGTTCATACAAATGTTTCCTAAGGCATGAAACTAGATCTTCAGAACCCCTTCCACCATTAGTCTCATCCCAGACGTGCATATTATAGGCAGTGTTGTTATTAAAACAATGAATACCAAAGTTGCAGACATAAAGATTCCTCTTATAGTAGGCTATGGAAGTTGTGAGTTTCGGAAAAGGCAATGCCTTTTGAAGATCAAATGTGCAAACATATTTATCCTGCGAGGCTTCCGCGGCATCTTTTTTCAGTTCTGCGCGCGCTTGTTCTGCTCGCCTTAAGTGCAGTTCTCTTTCTGCCTTTAAGTCAGCTGTCTTTCTCTCATCAGTTTCAGCACTAATTTTTTGGAATAACTTGTCACAGTTGCTGCAACTGTCCTTCCTCCCTTGATGTACTGGGTTGAGTCAGATCATTAGAAATGTTTTCGTTTAGCATGCTCTTGGGCGGATGCCTCCGTTTCAATTCGGCTGACTGAACAGTCTTGTTGTCGTCAGATGAAGTATCTCCCTCTAAAAAAGAAAAATATATGAAATTATATGTTTACTGCAATAGGTCAGGCCTTTCTGTGATAGGCTATTATCAATTTAACATAGGCAAAGTCCATGTCTTTTTACTTAGTACAAATTAGTATAGGCTGTGTTATGAGTTGGGTTTCAGTTATGATGTATTTAGTTGAAAAAGCGTTTGAAAAAAGAACCAGTAGAATTATCTGGGCCTTTTAGTTTTATATTTAATCATTTTGAGCATTACACAGGGTATTTGGTATAGGCCTACACTTTTCAACCAATATCAAACATTTTGAGTAGCAATCCTAACTCAAAATATATCAACATTGTATTTACCTGTGTCAAACTCGTCTGGCGACCACTCTTCACCTGATCCAGATGAAATATCCATTGCAGAATACAACTAGCCAACAAAAATAATGTGTAATAAACTACTAAAAGCTCTAAATAAAGGGTTTAAAGCACGTCAACACAGAACTGTAGACTACTGTTATCACAACAAACATCACCTGGACTTGGTTCAGTAGTATTCTGAAAGAAAATAACAATCTTTCACTAAACACTACAGTGACTAGATAGAGACAGTGTGGCCAAGTGAGGTCTTGTTTCCTATTGGTCAAGATGTCGGCAGCCATGTTTTTCCTAAATTCGTATCTGTTTACATTACATTCATACGTTCACATATTGTAAAAGCGACTTTACCGATTTTTTAACAGATATTTTTGTTAGTTTTTACTTTAAAATAAACGTAATAGTTATTTTAAAGCGATTTGTGTTGAAGTATGTGATATTGCACCAAATTAATAAGGAAATAACAGCAGATTAGGCTACTCCCGCCACTCTACGGAATCTTTTCAGCGCGCATATTTCAGAAGTAAATGCATACCAAAAGTCTTTTATTTACAACATTTTAAAAAGTTCATAACATAGGCTAAGCCTTTTAATCAATAGAAAAGATAAATGCAATAAATATTAGTACTACACAATTTTAAGAACTGTTTTTGGCCCAAACCTATAATTTCGTCCGTGTTAGCCCTACGTTTGTTTACAGTTTTCAAATTAAATTGTCATCGTTATTTTTTCTTTCTTTTAGTCTTGGTGAAGGTACAATCTAAGGCAAGAATCACATTAATAAGTAGGCCTAACTGAAATAATGAGGGAAATTAATAATGAAACCTGTTTTCGGCTTTGAATAACTTAAACTTGAATTGCCTAACCTCAAAATCAAAGAAGTGTAATTTCGATGTTAAATTGTTGTTAGAGACATTAATTTTATTATTAGCTTTCAATTGAAATAGAAATAAATTAGTTAGTTAGGAAAGTTTTAATTGCTTCGCTTATTTAAAAATAAATCAGATGGAAATAAATGCATTGTAAAAATCTGAAAGTGTAACTTTGAAAATATTTAATTTGTAAAATTTATTCATTGATAAAAAAGGCTAATTAACAACAGGATAATAATTTTGCATTTTGATTTAGGCTTATTCGTTGTTTTATTTTTCGTTTTGTTATACTTTGAATTTTTGATATTTTAATTTATTCATTAAGTTAGGAAAAATTTCAAATTTAGCTTTAAGAAAATCATTTTTAAGATTTTGCTTTTCAAACTGAATTGAAACCTAAAATCAGTTGAGAATTAAAAACAATTTCATTATGACCAGTCAAATACTTTTTCAGATAGCTACTAATTATTGAAAATTTGGTTCCTTGAAAATAATACAAAACCTTAACTTTTATTCAAATAAGCCGCATAAATAATGTAATTGAACTTCAAAATGATTTTTTTTAACGTAGAATTGAACAAAGAAAATAATAGTGCAACTTGTTTTGATATAGCTTTATTAGTTTGTAATTAACGTCAGTTTGTAGGCTACTCAACTATCGGCATAGGCTAGTAAAAAATGTGATAAATCATTATTTTTTATAGGTTATTTCATTTTAAACAACTTATCTGCTTTCTAACTACTTTTTAACATTTAAAAAGTTGTTTACAAGGCCTTTATGAAATAAAACAAAAGGTTTTATAAATATTTTAAAATAAATTACATTATACTTTATGGCAGATAACATTACTTTTAGGAAAAACATGGCGGCCGCTTTCATGTGGCCACACTGTCTCTATCTAGTCACTGTACTAAACACCAGAACTTGCTGCTGCCTAGCGGATATTATCAGAACTAGGACTTGGTTCATTATTGCACTGAAATTGTCCATAGTTGGAGCGTTGGAGCTGTTATAGCGTTGCTAACTCAAAAATGACAAAAAGTGGACTTGGTCCACTTGTATTCTGAGCCCTCCAATTGAGAAATAACATCTCTATGCTCTTTACTACATCTTTGATTATGGACCTTCTATAAGGTTCTATGTTGGTTCTATAATCAAATCTAAATCTATCACGCTATCACATTGCTATACTGGTGCACTGCATGTGCATATCTGAATTCTGATTTCTGAATCTGTGAATGTTGAGAAAATGGCAGCACCTGATGATATTTTACTTGGCTCACGTAAACAAAATGTCGAAGATAGATTGCAATGGGTACCTCTTAGCTTGACACTTGTAGAATATCCACGAGGTAAGTGGTTATCTAATTTTGTTTTAAAATTTTATATCTGATTGCATATAAGATTTGATATTTGGAATGTGTGTTTGGTGGATAGCCTATAAAAATAATAATAATAATCGTAAGCTAGACAATTCATCAAAAGCAAATATTGAAATATTCTTAGGCACTGAGGATCTTTACATATATTAAATAATTGGCAGTTTTCATGCTAGGCCACTTGGAGGAAGTTTTTTTAGCCCTAAGTTATCTAATGAAATAGGATGCTCACTTCACAACTTTGCATATTTTTTATGAGTTTTAATATCAAGGGCCAAGATGAAAAATATGTACAAGGGTTAGGGCGTAAATTTACTATTCGACCATAGGCTAAACTATGGCAACAGAAATGCAAGAATAATAAAAAATAGCCTAAAAAGTTCTAACCTATAGTATTTAGTCACAGTATGTTTACCCTACCTGTATTCAATATTTATCAGTAGTAGAATGTAAAACAACGTTGTTGTTGGCCAAAATATCAGCCTAGGGTCGAATAGTAAATTTACACCAGGGTTAGTAATAATAAGCCTATTGATTATTCATTGCATTCAAATAGCAGTAATTATCATAGTAGGTTTAGTTATATTAGGGTTGAAATTTATAACCCTCAACATCCGGGTTCAAACACTAAGTTAGTTAAGTAACGAACAAATCAACAATAGAACATCAGTAGCTCAGTGATAGAATGCTTATCTCTATATTTACCCACACAATACAATACAAATATATATATAATTTGATACATTAGCCTACTACATACATTTCTTTTACTAGGTATTGATCTTTACAAGACAGACTGGATTTACGGTACCGGCAACTAAAGCGAGACCAAAATACTTTGCTTTGCTCACTCAGTATGTTGTCTTCAACAAGTCCTGTACCGGTACTTCCTTCACTCGAGATCTCGTCCCAATGGTCCAAACTTTGAGCTGAGCGGAAATCCTCGTCTCGATCTCCCGGCCGCACTTTTCACAACGAACTGGCCAAACTCGCAGCCCCTCACTGGTCACCCGACCACTCTACTCTGGCCCATCGACCAACCCTCTCTGGCCCAGATTCTAGATTCGGATTATACTATATAACTCGTCTAGCTTCCTGTTGACATCTCCAACAAAAGAACCGTTGCTTCCGTAGCATTTGTTTTGTTCCGCGTTAATAACCTTGCTACTATTTCTGTGTACATATTATACTTCCTAGTCTATGTTGCTGGTCAATACTTTCATATAAAATCACTAACTGTAATAATTAATATTTCTAACTAAAATATATCTTACTTTAATATATCAAACTCTAAATTCTAATAGATGGTTTGTTAACCATCTATTCGTAGCAGTTACTGCTATTAGTTACTACTTTAGTTAGCGGTAACTGTATTTATGTAGGAGGGTATGTAAATATAGAGAATTTTGTTCATATTCTAAAACCAGACACTTTACTTAGCCTAAAAATAAAACTGCGGAAATAAATGTTATAGCCACCAAAAATACAAGTTAAAGTTCTGGTTTTGGTTATGTTTGCACTAAACTAAATATCCTAAATACTCCGCTTGAACCTAAAAGGGGAAGAATAATTATATCCAAATAAATATAAAAGTTATTTTATGACTACTGATTGCTTCAAATCAAGTATGAGGATGAACAAAACAAAAAGTTGAATATAGGCGAACATCAGCCATCTTACAAAACAGCGTTGTCAAATTTAGCATTAGCTGAAGACATTCTTTTTAGGATTGTAAGAAGTGCTATCAACTTATATAGCCTATGTTTACAAACTGAGGCTGGACACTGTAAGTTAGTTTAGGTTCAGGTTTTTTTGGGGGTTGGTTTGCAATTCACTTACCGAAAAGAACTTAGCCTATAAACCAAACCTCAACTAATTTAAAGTCTCCTTTTCGTAACGTATACGACTTTTCTTTTTCAACCCTTGTAATATTTTCGCTGTCAACTTGCGTTACTAACGATCATTGTTTAATTTGGCAACGCTGCTATCAAAAATGTCGTTTTACTGGTTTTTGTGGTGAATGTTAATTATTCAAGGTTTAAATTATTTTTCAGGTAAAAATATCTAAGCATGTCACATTTCACACTTTTTCAATCACTTGTTTATATTATTTGAAAGTATTCATATCATTTTCTAAAAATTTTAATTGCTGTGTACACGTTACCAGTCTGATTGAGATATCCTGAATATACATGAAAATATATTACTCATGTTTTTTGTCTTTTTTTCTTATTTATAAAAAATAAGGCACTCACACTTCTCGAATCGCACTTGAACGGCTTAGTTCACTCATTGTCACAATAAACCTATAATAAAATAAAATACTAATTCCCTATAATCTAACTAAAATAAACTATTCACTAAAAATATTATCAAACACCAACAAAACTCGTAATAAGCTGAAACAGATCAAACAAGTGTGCAGTATACACAAACGTAATCAAACCACAGCTTACAGCTGACTATTGCCAATATTTTGTCTGCTACTGTTTTTCTACCAACGAAGACAAACTCGCACTGCCTACTAAATAGAGAATTTAATTTACTTTTATTCTATGTAAAGTGCAAGTTTATCAGGTAACTATTAGCTTCGATATATCGATTTTACGAATCGTCGCACTGTGCGGTGCTAGCACTTTAAAGTGGTCTGAACAGATCACACCGTGCGACGGTAGCACTTGGCACTTAGAGGGTTAAGACCAATTTGTTTAAATTGACAACTGTAGACCAACACATTTAATTCACTTAATATCTAGGCTTGTTTGATCTGAACTAGGTAAACATAATCTGATCAAGTTTATCATTTCTGTTCATATAGGTGATTGGTTGGGGAAGCTGTTCGCTATCGCCAGTTTATCTCCTTTTGGTATCCTGTCTGGTTTTGTAGCATTAATTATATTCAGAAGAGATTTACATACTGTAAGTATCATGTTTTTTGAAGTGTCAGGAGTTTACAGTGTATAATAAGAGATTTTTGAAATTACAAAAACATAGTTAGTAAGCTGCGATAAACTATAAATGTATTCATTTTTCAAGCAGTGAAGCTATTCATCACTATTTTATATTTTCTAGTAATAGTTTTGAAGTTTGGGCTTTTAACTATGTAGAAGTTGTACTTAGTAACCCTACAACTGTGAAATCCGGCCCTGCTCCTTTCCATTGTTTGCTTAGATTTTACCAACTGTTAATCATAATCTACCCACCCAATTCTTCCTTTGTGACAAGAGTCTAGATGGTTCCATATACTTGTCTGAAATTTACTGTATCTAAATGTATTATCAAACTAATAATCCTAAATAAATATACATTTATTACCCCGGTAAATCAATATTCGGAATGGCGACAAACAAACGTTTTGAATAATAATCCTTTTGGATATTTTAATTTTTTTTTTAGTGTTTACTTAACCCTCTTACCATATTTTGTTACTGCTACTCTCAATATGGAGTTAGGCCTATATTAAACTTACAGATTTTTTTCTTCCGAATATATTTTTAACATTGAGTATATTGCAGCATAAAAATTCCTTATATGGTAATTGAAACATTTTTCTGACCTACAGACCAGACCAACTAATTTGTAAAATATTTGTTTGCAGATAGTATTCTTCGCAGGCACACTACTGAATGAACTTGTAAATCAAATACTGAAGCACACAATATGCGAAGCTAGGCCTATGGCAAGGGATGCACTCTATACAGAATACGGCATGCCTTCTTCTCATTCACAGTTTATGTGGTTCTTCGCTACTTATGTGATATACTTTGTCTTTATAAGGTAAATTTGATCGCCACTTATTGTTTTGTACTTGTTGAATCTATTCCAAAAAATCTTTATGCCTACTTTTATAATTTCCGCCTTAAGACCTCAGCTACGATAGAAGCTATAAGCGACTAGTGAAACGAACAACATATCTGATTTTTCTAGCTGCATAAGGTTCCTTTTAAACCATAATAGGCTACAAGGATCTGTTCAATCCTTAAAAGTGTTTAAGAATCGTTTCAAATTGCAGTGGCAATTAGTTTGCCAAGCTTTGTTTGAGATAATGTGGCATTGCAAGACCATCCTAATCTGTACAATGTTTTCTTTCTTTAAATACGTTAGATTGATTTGTTTAATACATTTCACCAACTGTTCTTTGTGGTTATGAAAAGTTTACATAGTTTTTAGCCACAACACTTCAATTAGAGTTTTAAGAAACCAAACATACAGTAACTTTAAATGAAATTTGGCACTGTAATAATAAAAGTGCTTTATTATACATATTTTTTTAAAACATAAATATACTTAATTTAATAACACTTGAGAGGCAATGGTCTTTAATAACCGTCTGCCAGGTTGGTAAAAGTTTTTATTTTAAATTTTAATGGAAAAACTGTTTTTAAATCTATAAACTATATATTATACTATTTTATAAACTATATATATAAACAAAGAAATAAAATATATTATACTACATACATGCTTTATACCTATATACCAATACAATCAGATGTACATATTTACGTTCATACACACAGCAAAGACACTCAGACAACTAGAAAATATATTATATTATTTATACAAACAACTTAATCAATTTCCCCTGACATATTAATTATTGAATTCTCTAATTAATCCCCATCTATATTGCCATGCTTTTTGGGCAGGCCCAATACCATCCATTTATTTAAGTTAAAATTAAATTTTTAGGAATACGGATTTTTTTGGAATTTTTTACGGCTTGCTCTAAAAATTTGGACTTAGACTTCACCCAATCTGAAATGGTAGAAACACCAACTCCGTAATTAGCTGCAACGGTTTTCGAAAAACTTCCTTTTTCTACTTCATTGATATCAGCTAATTTATCAGCGAAAGTAATCACAACACGCTTCCGCTTATTATTAGTCGCCATAGCACAAAAGTACACTCGCAACGGAAATTTAAAAAAATTTTAATGCACTATTTTATCGCAAATCAGCACTTGTGTGTTGACAGCTAGTGACTGATGCGGGTGTTTAGGAGGGGTGGGAGAGTTAGCAGTGTTGCTATAGTGGAGCCCCTTCTACCCGGCTTTGGGGACCATGCATTTTGTGAAACGCTCCTAATGTGAAACGCTCTATTCCTTCTATTTGAAAAAGTTTTGGTCTTGCCGAGATTCGAACTAGCAGAGTCTATCACCATAGACTATTGCCTTAGCCGGTTAGGCAGCAATCGCATTGCTAATTTAGTATATTTGAGTTGGAATAAACATTCAGCTTCCTCATTTCGTAAGTTGGGTTTTTTTGGGGGGGGGGGGTGTTTAAAGGCGAAAAACCTGGGTGGTTATCATCGCCTGGAAGTTGTGTTAAAAATGAACATTGTGCTTCCTCATTTCGTAAGTTGTGGTAATTAAAAAGTTTACACTCATACCGTGTGGTCTTAAGCACACAATTACATTTTTGTTTGTTTCAGATTACACCACATGAACAACAATCCAACTATGGAGACTATTTGGAAAGCTGTGATATCTTGCTCTTGTGTTTCATTGGCAGTTATAGTTACAATAAGCAGGTATGTAAGGACGCTTTCAATAAGTAAACATTATCATTTTGTAAACTATTTATGAAAGATGTTATTTGTTTTACGTTCACACTTTATGCCCACAAGACGGTAGATCCATTACAACTTCATTTTATCCTAGGTTTATAGCCTAGCAAAGATTTTAATCCTAGTTGAAAGAGTTCACTGCAGTATTATGGGGAAATATAATTTTATTTTTAAGATTAATATAAATCACTAGCTGACCCGAGTGAATATTTTGCAAGTTAGGAGTACAGTAGAACCCCTCTTGTCCGTCCTCGGCTGGTCCTCCGCTCCGGTTGATGATCGAGCCGAAATTGGTGACTTACATCCTGTCGCGCCATTGTTTTTAACTTGCTGTTATCGCTTGTCCGCTTAGTGCTCCGTCATCTCTTGAATCGTTTCTGTTGTGCGTGTTTTTTGTACTGTACTGTGCAGTTTATAGTGTTTATAGGCAGTCCTTGTTATATGCGGTCCCGCTTTACGCGGTAAAAAAAAGTTCTTGAAAGGTTTTGTATTTGAGTCGAGTTGTTTGGAGTGTAGGCTACAGTTGATAATTTTATAAGGTATTGGCATGCTGTTTGTCATCTCACTCTCCTCTCAAAGTCAGTGCTCTTATAACGGTATGCCTACCCACCTCTACTTGCTCTGTCATTTTCTGGGTTTGTATATTTTTATAACTTAGTCAGTCATAGAATCAATCATTCTAGCCACGGATCAGTTTTTATAATATTAATTATAAGTGATTTTTTACTCACGTCAATGATCCTTGTCTGTTTTTCTCTATCTCAAAAATAGATACGACAGTGCGCATTGAACTTTACGATCTCCAAACGGAGTGAATATGTGTTGTTTGTATGTTATTTTGTGTTCGTAGTGTTTTTATATTTAACCTGATGATGGACTGATAAGTCCGAAATTGCAATTGTTTTTTAAATAGAGAAAAACAGACAAGGATCATTGACGTGAGTAAAAAATCACTTATAATTAATATTAGTGTAACACTCACAAGCCATGTAACAGAAATACTATATGATGATAATAAACTAATAATACCCATAATGACTAAAGGCATAGAGGTTTGGTCTGATTAAAATGAAAGATGCAATATATAATGGTAAACAATTATAATTTGTATATATATGTACTATAACATTTTAACCCAGTTGGGAAAATATAACCTCAAAATTGTACCTACTTGAAGCAAGAATTAGCCTACCTAATGAAAGTAATTTAACTTCATTATTTGTAATAATTAAACACAGTAAATAACTATATAATATCAATAAATAAGGCTAAATAGAAAGTAACTTACCTTTTTTTTTCTTTATAAAAATAAATCGACAAGCCTAGGCTAAGTTGAAAAGTATGCAATCATATTTCATTGTTCAAATCTATTGGCGTGTATAATTATGCGTATGTATTACTAGATTTAGTATAATTAAGATTAAGAAACATTGTAATTTATTTGAAAAACAAGTGTTAAAACAGTGTTGAAATATTATAAATGTGTAAACAAAGCAAATCGAAAGTGAAAGCAGTGGTATAACCTACTCAGACTGCAAAGACAATCGATTAAAGTTAAATCGGAATTAAAAACAGCTGTTCCAACGCGTACATCATCGCCCGTAAACGTACTTTTATATTTTCTAAAAAATGAATATTTTGGACATTTTAAAGGCATAAAAGACTTAAATAATTATAAACATTGTTAAAAAACGATTACACAAGTGGCAAAACTTATAAAAGTTTACTTTATTGATTTTATTAAAAGAACATTGATTTAAATAAGACTAATAGTGGAAAACGTATAGCAAAGCTATTCAGTAAGGCAGTGCACAGTGTCGCGGGTTCATTTGAAGAAGAACTAAGCCCTATTATTACTTTCTAGTTAACCATTGCATGATACAGACGTTTTTGTTAAAAGGCTCTAAAATTGATTCAACCTTACATTAAAATAAAGACAATATAAATCATTAAATCCATTTAAGAAGGAAGCAGAAGTAATTTTATCACGAATTTCAAGAGCTAAAATAATATCAGCTATTCTAAATAAACTAAGGAAGTATTAATGCTTCAATTGAGCTCCTGAGAAGGTAGTATCGGCCATATTTATTAAAGTACATTTAAAGAACAATTACCAAAACTTCAGTGTTCAATATAGACTTACCAAATTGTTAAATTATAAGAAATTAGGAACCATAACTAGAAATTGAACATTTATTTGAAAATTTATACTTTAATAGTTAGCAATTTTAAATATTTATTACAGTAATTATATGATTCTTTTTGCTACAGATTGCATACTTAATTAGCCACAAACCTTTTTGACCCGAGATTAAGAGATCCAAATATTTAGTAATTATAAAATAATTGCAATGTTTGATATGTAATAATAAGATTATATATATAATTTAAATGTAAAAGGAGATTCAATATATTGTTTAATAAACCAGATTTTGTTATAACTTAAAAGCTTATAGTTATTGTATTGTTGGAATAGGCCTAGCCTATAAGTTGAACCAGTGAGATATTTGTAGTGCTCTTTCAGCTTTGATATATACAATTGAAATCTGATAAATTCAATTTAAAAGGAAATCATACTTTTATCATAATTTGGCTTTCACAATGTGAGGCATCTCACAAAACAATTGTTAAATAAATATATTATATTATAGTACAAATTCTTTTGTGACGCAGAATAATTAAAGTAAAATCATTTAAACAAAATAAAGTAAAGAATAAGCAGACTATTAATAAATAAAGTAAAAAAGCAGACTTAAAATGTATCAATCGGTAGAGGTATGTAAGGTGTATAAACTGTATAAAGGTTGTTGACATTAAAAACCGGAACGCAGGACGAAAATAACTTGATTATAACAAGCATAGAAGTTATTCTGATACGGAAGGCCGTGTACGGCTTCCTATACAAGAGAGAGACTGTTAAGATGGCGTACTGTATGCACGTCAAGTAAAGTGCAACAAATAATCTTCTTCATAAAAATGTAGTTTTTTCGATAGTAGAGTGATGAAAAGTCTATAAAATTGAAATGGGAGTGTTACTGCGTTGTGGTGAGCTTCGGCAGTGAAATCGACAGTGATTTTTCGACGATAAATGCATTTAAAGATTTTCGACCATGTGACTGGAAAACTACGCATCATGTACTAAGTGTGTTAAAGAGAAAGTGTAATTAAAGTGAAAATCCTAGGTAAAATCATCGATTCAAACGATTCCGTGAGTAGTAATGGCCATAGTTTATAAGTTTTTTCAGTCTGCAAATTCAAAATTTTAATCATTTTAAGAAATAGCTTCATTTTGGTTCTATTGCGTCATACATTGTAAGATAGGCTTAGTAACATTTTGTGTATATTTTCGTCAAATTTACTTGTTTGCCTCATGATGATAATGTATTGTTTTGTAAATAATTATTTCTTGATAGTGTCTGAGTAAAAGATTAGTTGTTCCGCCGCAATGTCTTAGATTCCTTTATTTAGCCACGCATATCCATCAGCCTGTACTTTACAGCCAAAGACTCAGCCCTGAGAAAGTAAAATTAATATAATAAATCATTAATAGTAATTATAAACAGATAGATGCTGATAGAGCATACAGAAAAGTTATATGTGGATTGTTAATTTTTTTTTATGAGAGTTGAACGAAGGTGATGTTTAGGATTTCATGAATAAGTTTTTAAGGTGTAGGGTGAAGTTGTAAGTTAAGGTGTAAGGTGGAGTACTACGTTGGATTTGAGGTGAGATACATGATGTATAATTTTTTTATTATGGAGGCAGAGGAGTAAAGAGGTGTTACTTGGTGACTTAAGATGTATTATGAGCGACGATTTTTTTGTTGTTTTGTTTTAAAGGTAAATAAATAAATAAAGTGAGGGAGAAGTGAATAATAATAATCCACATATAGCGTTTTAATTAATTTGAACATATTTTTTTTTATTTTTTACAAGTTTTTCGAAAACCCCATTTTTTTAACAGTTTATATCTATATAATTTTCATATTTTTGTAACCATCCGTTACATTAGTCAGTCACATCAAGCTATCGTTCGCTGTCAGTAGAGAAAAGATTGGCCACGAGTGGTAATCTAAAATGTAGTAAAAACTTAATTTCTTTCAAAATATTTTACTGTAATTTTAATTTGGTTTAAACTATACTACTGTATTTATCTTTTTTTAACTTAATTTGTTATATGTGTGAAATGTAAAGCACCTGTATTATATGTACACATTTTTCATTTACTGTAATGTTTGTACAGAATTTAGTCATTTAATTTTGTTGAGAATTTAGTCAATAAAATTAATTTGAAAAACAAAACCGTTTGTGTGAATTATTAAAATCCATTTTAATGTTAGCCTACTTGATCAACATCAATACTAAGCTGTATGACGTTCTATTTTTGGCGAGGCAATGATAACCACCCAGGTCTTTCGCCTTAAAAAAAATTTTATTTTTGGCTATCACCTCAATGTATAAATAGTTCCCGTTGTACGTGGTTTCGTTTTACACGGTACTTTGCCGAAACTCATCTACCGTGTATAACGCACTGTTCATAGGTTTTATGTCGCAGGGAACTTCTGTGTTCGATACAGTGTATTTGTTTTACATTATGTATACACTTGTGTGTTTTTTTACCATGTTAGGAGTGATCGTACAATACAAAATCAAAAATTGGGAGTGATCGGTTGACGTTGGAAAACCCGTCATTGCGTCCAGTTTTTTCAGTGGATAATTTTCTGTATTTTCTGATAATCCGACCTTTTTTTGCGTTCCGACCATACTCCCAATCCCAAAGGTGATGGATTAGAGGGGTACTGTACTTAACTGATTTAATTTAGTTAATTACGTTTCTTTATTTACGTTGGTTTATAAATAGCAGTTTATAACGCTTGCGTTGATTTATTTGCATCATAGATTACACTTTGAAATACACCAGTAAAATGGTAATTGATTTAAGTCACTTCAAAACTATCTTTGATATGAAAAAATACACGTTGGCGTACCAAAGTGAAATATAACAATAAACAGTTTGACAATTAATAAAGAAATAACTTCAACAAAGATTACAAATGTAAAAGGTTAATTTTACTTGTTTCTTTTTTTTTTAAAAATATACAATTTATTTATTTTAACAGTTAAAAGAAAATTATTAATTCATAAAGGCATCGTAAGTATGAAATATCAAAGTTTTTATGCAAATATATCAGAAAGTATCATACAATAAAGTTTATAGCACAATCGGCGAGACACAAGATTCTTAAACTCGGGAGGTTGGTGCCGACTCTTCCCAAATAACAATTGAAACAAGACATGAAATTAACTAAAATATGATAAATTGAAACGTTACTATATATACAAATGCAAAAGAAAAGTTAGAATGATGAGTACAATTTGTTTATCAGTGTTCGTGTAGGTGTATGTGTGAAAGTGTGACATAGAAATCGTAAAGTTCAAGTTATGTACAGTTCAGAATTAAATATATTTATTTTATAGTTTTTCACAATCACTGAATCATGGGTAATAAGGTGATCAGCCTTTTACTGTAACAAGTTCGAATGTTTCTGGTAGTAGGTTAGGTCGTAATACGTGAAAAGATATAATTAATTATTAATGGAATAATCTCACCATAGTTCAGAGTCTTCTTTTATATAAAATCTAGTAGTTAAGATTAAAAAAAAAATGGTACTGTATTGAATTGTATTTATTAAAATTGACGTAGCACAAGATCTGAATATATTAAGCTTGGATTTTGATCTCGAATTTTTCTCAAATCGCCAGCTAAGAGAAACACAACTGGCCTCTTCGGAATCTAACTCAACAATGGCCAACAATCAGTCCTCAGAGGTTCTCACAAGGTCTTCAGGAAATAGTTTGTAATGCCTTCTTCATTTTGATGTCTTCTTGGGATGGGGATGTGTGAATGTACATAGATGGAGTGAGCTATTTAAGTGTTATTTATGGTGTATGTTTTGATTTTACGAACTTTA
>JAGFPH010001281.1:162027-178859 GCA_018207615.1 Philaenus spumarius
TAATTTACTAGCCACGAATGTAATCATTTAAAATATAATACGATAGCATATTATTGACTGATTCTAATTTACTAGCCATGAATGAAATCACTTAAAAAATTATATGATAGCATATTATGCATCGTTTGACCGCTTTCAATTCTTTTAGCATAATTTTTTCCATTTTATCAACCTTAGAAGAAATACACAAATATAATAATTGCAAAAACTCAATTCAATCTTCCACAGTTAGCCAAAACTACGAGGTAATTTCTTGATAGGCACATACTCCTAGTGCGTAGAAAATTAATTCGTTGAGTGTAGATTCTAGTTTAGTTGTACAAAACTATTACTGCAATAACAGCTAGTAAAGCACTCTTGTGTGACAGAGTCTTAATATTTTTAAATTTAGCTGTCCTAGTGAGCAATGTCTTAATGAAGGAATCTGATGTGTATTATAATCTTAATCTTGTATATTTATGATGAAAATATGCCCAATTCTCAACTGTTGAGCAGATTTAAATTAATAATTATGAAATATTTATTAAAATAAGATTCAAATTTGCAAGTTTACAATTTTAAAATACTGTTTTCCTTTCTTTTTTTACTTTTTATCGTTTAAAAAATTAATTGATAATCTTCATTTTTTTCGCTAAAGCTATTTATACATAGCAAAGTATAATTTGATGTTGAACTTCACACCATTCCTGACCTTCCTTCCCGGTAAAGTCCATTGCAGTTCTGTTTGGTCTCAACCAGCTTCTTGTAGACTAGTAGATGGTCTTTGTTCAATTTGCTGTCTGGATATTCATACAAGGTCCAAGTGCACGTGCCCGTGATGCTTGTGTTGTACTACATAGTCGTGCCAGGTGTGCAGTCGGAATAAAGCGACTCGTTTCTTTTTCTGGAGGCTAAAGCTAAAAAATATTTTTGCTTAGGTTTAAATTCTGGTTTTGCTTTTAAGGTAAAAATATTTTCAATTATCACTGCCCGAAAATAATTATCATCACTAGTAGATGAAGCAAGGCGGCCATCTTGTTGATTCTAATGCTTAAGCGCTGCGGTTCGATCCAGGTGATAGCTGTTTACCTTAAAACAAAAACTACCAAAAGGCTCTAATCTCAACTACAACTGTCCGTTGTAAAAAAATATGTAAATAAAATAATTAAAAAAATTATACATATTAAATTAGTGTTCTTTAAAACAATTACTAAATGAAGCAGAAGTACTAAAGCTGTAATAAATACATAAAAATAAGGTTTCTTACCTTTGTTTCCGTCAAGTGATCTCTTTTCTCTTTTTTTTTTGTATTTGTGACGCGTTTCGGGACTTTTATCCCATCTTCAGACACAATAAATGAATTACTCAACCGAGGTCGTCAAATAAATATTGAGCTTGAATTGTGGGAAGGTATACTAGATAGAATAAACTTTGAACAGAAAATATCACAACTAATATGTTTATTAACTCCAACGCGTTTCAACGACAAAGTCGCCATCTTCAGTGATGCACGAGCTACAATAACTATAACTAACTTGACAGTGTTTCCTGTCCCGTATTTATACAAAATTCAAAGGGGCAGGCATTAACAATTGCCTCTCGTTATTATAACGTTTATTGGTGCATAGCTAATAATTTACGCAGACCTAAAATAGATACGCAAGTTGATTTGGACAAAACTCACTGTGCGTTTTTGAGGCACGGAACTGGGATCTAAAATTGTTTTTCTTTTCAATTGTGTATAATGGTAAGTCAAAATATTTACCCGATAGTCATTTTATTTATATAATCAGATCTGCGAGCGAATCCGCAGGTACTATCTAGTAATAACTATAAATGTAATTTTTTTTGAATTATCAAGCTTGACAAGATGTTAATAATTAATCTAATGAATTTTCAAAAAATATATACATACAGTAATTAAGTTTGAGAGATATTACTGTTTTAATATTTTAATCTTGGTAAAAATAAGATATTTAAATTCTTTGCCAAACATCTTCTTTAAATTCTTTGGCCCTAAACTAATAAATTATAATCCCATTTCAATAATAATTGTAAGAGGGAACGGACAAATTTTCCAGAGCTGAATTTGGCAGTACTTACAACTACCATAACCTCATTCTTTCCATAATTGTTTAGTACAGGGTGGTGCAGGGAAACGGGACATTTTGAAATAACGTTATTTGCACAAATAAATACATAAAACACATCATTTATTGACAAAAGTGCGTGTATATATATGCCATTTATGTTTTTAATCAAAATTCCACAAAGTGTCTGTTCACTTCTTAAAGATGACATCGGAAAGATGTGCTCCCATTCGGTGTTCACATTCTAATAGGCTCTTGTAAAAACTCTGGAATGCTCGGTGCAGCAAATCTTGGGGAATGGCAGTGATTTCGTTTTCAATTGTTGGAGGACGTGTACGGTACACCTTTCCTTTGAGATATCCCTACAGGAAGAAGTCGCACACACCTCAGGGATCTCGCAGCCCGTGTTTACTGCTGCAATATTCTCTGGGGTACCGGTGGAACGTCACCCGCAGGTTTCCTTTTCAAGGCAGAACCTGTTTCTTCAAAATTACGCACCCACATTATAATTACATGCACAGATGGGACACGTCCGTGACATCAAGCTGGTAATGCTGTCGGAATATCCTTTACCGTTTCTGTGAAACGCTCGTTCAGCGACAGCACGTTCCGAACCATTCCAATGATCCACGATTATTTCCAACAATTGCCGGTTCTACAGTGGTGCCAACTGTAACATTAGAAATTTCCTGTTTCCCTGCGCCACCCTATACAAACAGGCTAAAACAAACACTAAAGCTTCCCATATCCTATCTTTATTCCCCCATTTATTTGCCAGATTTATAAAATAAACACACAACTGATAACAGGAATAGAAAACATAAGTAAGTGCTGTAGGCTATACAAAATAAAATTTAAACTTGGATCAAATCAGAATATTTATCGAACAAACAGCAACTTTTACGGTTTTGTATGTAAAGTAATTTTAAAGTTAAAATATTTATATTTAAAAGTTCACATATTTGAAATAGCAGTTGATTTAAGAAAATGGAAAAACCTACAGTTGCTGTCGGTGATGAGTAGCAACTCGCAGTTACCTTGTTTCTGAAATTTTTACTTCTATAAAGGTTTATTTAATTTTGGGACCATATCACCTACCAGACCTCATTTACTTGTACTTTATACTGCTAATAAACTTGAAACAATCTTCGACGGTAGAGATATTTATGAAAAATAAGTTTTCGGTTTGTAAATGCTTTCATATTTGTAATAAACATAGAAGGCAAAGCACTGCCTTTAGAAAAGTGTTAATGTAAATATTGATTTATTTATTTATAAGAAAAAAACATTTTAGTTCGTGCAAAATTTACTTATAAGATTGAAAAATCCATTGTAATTACTGTACTAACGTTTGTCAATTAGTCCTAAGGAAATGTTTTGATGATTTTTTGTTCATAAACTTTATAGTATACTGTACTGCACAATTTTTATTAAACTAAATTTAACTGAAAACTGGAATGGTATTCGCAAATTCTGATTTTTAGGTTTCAAATATTTAAAACTATTGGATTCATCATAATTTTGTATGAAATTATTTGTCTGTTATAGGGATTAGCTATTGTTTTGTGTGTTTGCGTAAGATTAATGTGAGGTGTCTGAATGCCTCTTTTCTCCTCTGTAATGTTAGTGATTTTAAGGTAAATTATACCTTGTTAGCTAATCTAGAAGAAAACAAAACCCATCACGATGTAATTAGTTAAATAAATCCTAGACACAAAGTTATTATTGAATCTATATTTGGCAATTATCTATTGTACTGTTTTGATATAATGAATTAATAACATCTAGGATATAATATAATGATATTGAAATATAGTAGAGTCCCGCTAATCCGATCAGAGTTCAGACAAAATTTGATTTTTCAAACATAAAAACAGGAGAAATCAAAAAGACGTTTGTGAAAAAACGTACATTTATTGTTATACAAATAATTTAAATAGAGACATACATAGAGCCTAAGCTTGATGAAAACACCTAAAACCAAATTGGAACGGAAACTGGGTTTGTTTCCTTCGTGTTTTCCATCCGTTTTGCGGGAAGGAAGTTATCGCAACAAGCATCCGGTGAAAAGGATAGTCTACCGGGTCCGTCGGAGAGAAGGAAGGATTAGATACAACAGCTAGGCATGAGTAGTGTTGTTGCCAGTTGTGTTCATCCTTTTTTCTTCTCACTTTTTGTTATCTCGAAGGAATTTTATTACTTTTTTCGATCTTTTTTCAAGACGATGCGGTACTAACGGACATACTGCGGGATGAAAAAACAGATGGTGTAAAAGCTATGGCGAGGTCAAGAGCATTTGCCGCGTCTACGTGTGATATGAGTTCAGTTTGAGCGTTCACCTCCGAGGTGATCAACGCTGTATAGAGCTGTCTCTAGCAGATGTCCCCGCACTTAATTTACGTCTTAACAAGTCAATACGTTGATATTATTGAAATACATAGTATAATATATTTATTAATAAAAAATATATTTTTGTTTGTTTGTTAATATTCATTTAACTTTGATTTGTCTATCCGTGCAAAGCCGGATCGGGCCAGCTAATAACCTAGTAAACACTATAAGTAGTGCTTTACAATGTTTAACAATTTTAAGAATGCCATTACTTGAACCAGATATTTGGTTCAGGTAAATATCTGGTTTAATTTAATTAAATGCAATTTTGTTAGTGTTAGTAATTGTTTTTCTTTAAAACTAATATGTTTCCAACTATGATAATTAACTGTAACTTAGTTCCTAATTGGATTACATGGATATATTATGGACATTAATTTATTTGTAAGATATGTCGTGCAAATGTGATTATTGTTTACTGTCACTACTTGTCAGCTGGTGTTTGTTAAATTCAATTCAAACCTATTGTTGTATTCTGTATAGCCTAAGGTGAATGACTTTAACTTTGCTTATAACTTGCATGGGGATATTATTTACTTTGATCCAAAACATCGATTCATCAACAATAGCCCAGCCAATATAGCAAAAAAAGATTAAGTTTGTTATTAAATTTAACAGCAAGTGACATCCACAGTGACTTTAAGGGTAGCACATAGGCATGTAAAATACAAAAACTATCAGGAGCTTTTGCATATTTTTTATAAACAAAAATAACAAATTAAGACTTTTTTAGGTTTTTTGTTAATATTATAAAAAGTTATGAATAGATCACGATACTTCCAATGGTACATTTGTAGAGAATTAAATATCCTACAAAATGGTATTTTATAGACCAAAATCGGACCATTTTTCACTGAGAAAAGTAGGAAAAACACTTAAAAATTTCCACTTTTCAAAAATTTAGATCTTTGTTATTTAAAATATTAACTTTAAAACGGCCATACGACACCACAACACCAGGTTTCACGGCGCAAACGCAACAACTTCACACATTTGCATAAAATTTGCATATATTTGCATAAACGATAATTTAACCCACTTAAAATTATCCAATCGTAATAAAACTGGCACCATTGGAAAGGAAATGAATTAAACTTCAATTTTTGTATTTACAACTTTTTCGTAAAACGTATATTTACATACGTAATCATCGTTTTAAAATATGCATATCGGACTACAGCTCTTTCCGTGCGCGAATCTGCATACAATTGTACTGTTATTTCCCACTTCTGCAACGTTCCCCACCATCTACAATAATGTTTCTTTGGCATTTCTAACAATACCGTTGGATTGGTCGGGATTTCATCTTTCTGTTGGTGTCTTCCAATCAGATTTCACAGTACATTTACTGTTTCAAACAAGAGTTACTGTAAACCCTTGCGGATTGGACAGTCTCTCAACCGATAAACACGCCTTTTGTCAACGATTATTTAGTAGGCAACGCCCAATGATTTGACAGATTGCTTTATACCATTTTGTAGACGAAAGTCTGTAGTATCTAATGGTGCTAAGTAAACTGGATAAAACCGGGTTTGTGATTGTCTAAACAGCAGTGGCAAGTTACGTTGTTGTGAGATCGCCTCGGGCGTTCGTTCCCACGCTATTCAAGTGGTCCGACCTACTGCACGTGTTAGCTCGGGAGTTTTTATTCCACTGATGTATTTTTGTTATTCAAACGAATGTAACTCAAACACTTTTGTGAACTAAGGAAAGACAAGTACACCGTTCTTTTCTTTGATTTATCCTCTACCACTTTCTTATAATAATATTTCATTTTTTGTCAAAGCATATACGTAAAGCACGTTACAATCTAGGCCTAGGTAAATACCAGTTGTGTACTTGAAACATAAAAACGGTTTTTTTCAAAATAAAAAATTTGAAATTGATAAATGTTTTTATACAGTTCTATTTAGAACTAAATTACGAAACTTTTTTACGCTTACGAAAAAAATACAAAAAATGTTTACTAATTGTTATGTAGGCCTAAAGTTGAACTTTTTCCTTTCGTTACTGAACATTTTTTGTTTCTTGAGCTAATAACTTTTACAATTTCAAAATAAACTTATTTTTAGTGGCATATTTGAATTTTTTGAAGTTTCTTCTACAAAAAAGCTATTGAACACATTTGGATTGGGGTTCATTTACTATTTTTGGCGAATTTTTAAAAATATGCTTGCAAAACGCTAAAAACGGGCTGGCCAATTTTAGCTTTAACCGTGGCCGTTGTTGGGTTAAGGGCGGATCTTTCGGAAATTTTTTGTTTATTATGTGTACTTCGAACACGCGGAAGACGAAATTTGTCACATTAATAGTTTTTGCACAATTGCAGTATAAACAATTTAGGCCATTATCTTGCATTAACCTGCGTGCCCCGATTTAAATTTACGAAACGGATTCTGAAAGTAGGCACCAAATCCTACAATTCGTATATCTTCGTTTTTTTAATAAGGTTGATAAAATATGGTAAAGATGCTTCCAAACGTAGCGCGAAAAGTGTAAATTTGCAACCGACGGCGAGAGAGGCAGTGGTACAAACAAACAGAGGAAAATATACCTGATCGCAGCCTGTTGTTCTCTTTCATCCGCTGCTGGTACCCCCACTACCACTGCCTCTCTCGCTGTTGGTTGCAAATTTATGTGTTTCGCTCTATGTTCGGAGACATTTTTATCATATTTTATTAAAAAATCGAAGATTTGCTAATAATATCTATTTAAAGGCTATCGTGATCTATTCATAACTTTTTATAATATCAATGAAAAAGCCCAAAAAGTTATTTTTTGAATTTTACATACCTATGTGCTACCCTTAAAGTCACTGTGGATGTCGCTTGCTGTTAAATTCAATAACATGCAAAAATCTCTATTGGTTGGGCTAAAAGCTAATTTATCAACATTCTCTGTAGGTAGGCTAACATAATATGTTCTCAATGCTATACATAAAATGTTAAGGTTACCTGCAAATCAAAGTTTTCTTTCAATTTCATTTCTTGGTCAAACAATATTACTAAATATTGCTGTATATTGTTGTTTGAACAGCAAAATTCCAATAGGATGTTTTTTTATGCACTTAAAAAACTGAATTATGTTATAGTATTGCATTTCTGTATCATATATTATCTCGTCCATAAAATGTCTACATAAACCTGTATCAAATTGTACCATTAACAGCTGAAAAATAATAATAAACGGTACCAGGAACTGGCACATACTTTCTCACAAACATATTTAAATTACTAAACAGATTCACTGTGACTTCATAATTAATTGTAGATGGGGTAGGAGAGGTGATTTATTAAAGTATGAGATTAACTAATAAATATTATTATTATTATCTAGAGAGAAAACTATTCGATCGATTTCGAACAAATTTGCACCAAACATGTCAATTAGGCCTGTATAGATGCACGAAAAAAGGTTTTGAAAAACAACCGCCTTTATGGCCAAAAAACCCCCAAAAATCTGTTGTTATTATTATTATTAGCTAAACGAGAATTTTTAGAAAGATGCGGTTTTTTGCATATGGTAGGGTACATTAAAGGCTACAAACAAGCTAAATTTTATCAAAATCGTTAGAGCCGTTTTTTTATAAAAAATAACTGCTTTTTGGGGTTGTTTTTCAAAAATTTTCAAAACCGTTTTTCGTGCATCTATACAGGCCTACTTGACATGTCTGGTGCAAATTTGTTTGAAATCGATCAAATAGTTTTCGCTCTAGCTTTGTATACAGACAGACATTTTGTAAAAACCACTTTTTTGGACTCAGGGGGTCCCAAAACGGATATTTCTACAAAAATCTCAACATCGATTTTTTTTGCCATCACTATACTTTATAACTGAATCACTTATTTGAGAAACAACACGTCTCCAAAGAATGAAACTTTCGGAAAATCAATAAAAACTAATTTTTTGTCACAAATTTGTATTTATTTGTCTAGTAACATTTTTATTTAAAACTTTACATGGTTGCAATTAGTTTTTGACCTAATAAAAACTTTTATCTGCCCTAGTTATTTACATAAAAAAATTTTAAAGTGCTGGATAAGTGTTGTTTCTCAAATAAACACAAAAATTGAAATAAAAATATTTATTTTGTTTACTTACCAAATTTGTATTGATTACTTCGCATCCAGATTGTTTTCAAAACATATATTTACACTATTACATACTATACATACGTTAAAATGTTAACTTTATCTTCCAAATGCTTGCTATCGGGTCAGATTTTTTAACTTCATCACTGCATTGTTACTGTTACATCCTAATATACTTTGAGCATGATGATTTTTTAGAATAGGCTACTAACACAATAATTACACACATTAAAAACGATAAATCATGTTATATTCATTTTGAGAATGTTTACAAAAGGCCTAGACTCCATCATTGTCATCGGAGTCGAGTGCAGCGTCTTCGATGGTGGGCCATCCATAGATCTCTTGCCAGAAGGTCTGAATTTCCGTGTCATCTGGAAGGCTACTGGCTACTTTCTTAAGATCATCCATCTTTTTCTTTTTTAATGGTAGTTTTCCTGTAATATGGGCTTTTTCCTTGGGGAGAACTACATTCACTCCTGTACCAAGCTTGAATGTGTGAACAAGAAGACCATCAATGTGTTCACGGGCTTTGACTGTACCGGTGGACTCATATAAAAAGTGCCTAAACTTGCTCACATTGAACTTGACCTTTCTTTCTTTAGGGATATTCCTCCCAAAAGACTCTGTAGAGAGGACAACCCCCTTATAGTACTGCTTCCACCACTTCTTAAACTCAATGATATCTTCAGTTTCTGGAATGACAACAGTGAACTTGTTTTTAATACTTGATGTTATAACTTGCTCAACATACTCTTTTACTGTGTAGGTACGGTCGATGGATTTAACTTTGCGTTTGACTACGGCAAAGTCCCTGTCACAGGGCATAAAAGAGTGTCCCCGGACTGGAAAAAATTGCTCAATTTTTACCAAACGGTTAGTATCTACCAAAGCTAACAAACCTCGAACTATTGTATTGTTTTTAGCCTGTCCGCCACATCCATCAGAGAACAGATACAAATTCTTAAGATGAGGCAAATCTTCAATGTACTGGTAAAGGAATGTAGCAACTTCATTTGCACCCTTTTTGGCGATACCTTCATGATATAAAAAAATTCTGGCATCTCCAGTTTTCATATCGTGAATGCAGAACACGTTGACGGTAAGAGTTCTTAGATAAAATATATCTTGAATTGGGATATTTGGCAATTCAAGATTTTGCATGTAGTCTATGCAGATAGCTGCAGAGTCATCCAAATCCTTAACAAAAGCTGTCACTTCTTTCATCTTGTTAAAAAAACTTTTTACTTTGCCTCATGTGAACAATTTTCTCAGCGACCGCCACCCGTTTTGCTACATCGTTTAATCTACCACTCTTAATTTTTACTCCTAACTCCTCACATGTGACACAGGTATCAACCTGAGGTCTTCCAAAACTGTAGTTGTAATCTTCTTTAAATATTTTGTAATAGTAACTATAGAGTATGTCACTATCAGGATGAAGCTCTTTAAACATGTTGTGCATAATGTTTACATTAAGCTTTTCACTCAGAAACTTGTATTCACGGTTGGTATAATGTGCAATCTTTAGAGGGAACTGTTCAATATGGTCACATATTTTTTTCACTTCAGATCCAGGTTTAGCATTACCGGGCCTGTTTTTACCCCTTAAGTCTACTGGGGACTTGCCAATAGACAAAAGTTGGCATAACCGCCTTACCCGCATATCAGTATGGCAATAAAAGCTTTTTTACACACAGAATATGATCCAGAGCTACAAGAGACTCTGTATGTGTAGTTATTAGCCCTAGGCTTAGGATTTACATCACTGACCTGTCTACGCCTCACTACACCTTGTACTGTAATAAGGCTTTGAAGATAAGCGTCTTGCTCATTCTTAGAGCCAAAACTGTAAAACCGATCGTTTATTTCATTTCTGTTCCCTTCATTCACTGTTTGAAAACATTTAATAGAACATTTACAGTCATCACCTTTACGTTTTCCTTCAACTAGGTTACCTTTCCAGTTAGTATAACTTGCACCTTTTACCCTTGCTTCTTTAATCACTTCACTTTTATACTGTACTTGTTTCACATCTTTTCTTCTTTTTAAAGGAACTTCCTGTTCTTTATCATCAGCCATTGTGCAATATTTAATGAAAAAACTACAAAATACAACTAGAAGAATTGATCCAAACAAGCCTTCAAACACTAACAACAGTAACAACACTATGCAGACCAAACATAACCTCAAAAGGCTCAAGTTCTGTAAAAACAGATCAGCTGACTACACTCTGTTTATTAGAGAAAGAACACTTGTCCAGGAGTTGTGTTGTTTCTCAAATAAACGCTAAATTCAATTGTTTGAAATATCCATAGAGACACATTGGAGTAGTGTTGTTTCTTTGGTAAATGATGGGCCTACATTTGAAGTACAGAAATCGATCAAAAAGTTAAAATGGGAAAAAAATGGATATGTGTTGTTTCTCAAATAAGTGATTCAACTATAGTATGGTGAGAAAGTAAAAGACGACATAAAATACTGCTTAAAAAAACCATTAGAACCCGTCAGTTTTAGAGAACACATTTCTTGGGAAGAGGGAGGGGGTTGTGATGGACTTAGGATGAAATGTTTTTGTAGAACATCTTTTTGGTGTAAATAGTGCACTTTTCTACAAAATTTGTTCACAGATGGGATATTTCACAGCCTTCTGAAAAATAAACTAACAAATTATCTTCTATTGTTTTTATTTTATCTTTCAAAAAAAAAAATTTATTAAAGGTGCAATTTTGATCCATTTTTTAAAAATCCATTGAATTTCCAACAAAATAATATGGGAATACAATTTCTAACAAATGTAAAACACATTTTAGCGTATCCCGGGTACTAGAAATATAATAAATATGTATGAAATTAAATGAGTGATTGTATACATTGTATTGTATGTATAGTAAACTATTTTCATGCTACCAGAAATGGGTAGGTAGATTGATCTTGTGCTAATTATATGTTTATCGGTTATACTAACCGTAAATTACGCTTGTTTTTTTAAACTCTGGTTTCTACGTTTTTTTTAAATAACATTCGAAGTAATTGTTACTTGTACATACGTTAGAATCGAACCACAATTTTTACATAAGATCTAAGCCTTGTGGGCACAAAGAGTTTGTCCTTAAAACAAATTCTCAAATGTGATTACGAACTTCTAAAATAAATCTATGCTTAGAAGGGATAAAATCATGTGTTTTCATAGATATTGAATTTGTAATCTAGATGTTTGTAGTCTCTAGTAAATAATAAAAAGGAAAAAAATAGATAGAAAATTAGAACGCCTAGATTTGTTATTTGTACATGCGTAATTGGAAAAAGGTGTATTTCATAAATTTAATACTGCTGTTTTTAAGTACAATTAATTATTTGATATTTATACGGTAAAATGCAACGCACAAATAGTTTTAAGATGAAATATTGTATGTATCGTTCCCTCTTTCAAAATGAAGATGATGTAATTGTTTTTGTAATATATTGTGGCAAGCTATTATGTGTAACTTATGGAGATTGTTATGTAAAATAAAGTGGTGTTTTATCTAAAGTTTTGATTGCTTTCTATCACTTGTTTGCTGCTTCTTCTGGAAGAATTTCTAAAATAAAAATTTTATTATTTCCCAACATTTTGTACTTGTTTTGCTGGTTACGTAATGCACATCGGTCAGAAGTTAGGATCTTTATTGTTATCCAACTGGGCTGTAATTGTAGGCCACAAATGCGAAGCAGCCTTTGTTGGTCATATTTTTTATTATTTGACTTATAAAAAAAATGGAAGAACCATTTAAGTTATACAAAAAAGTCACAATGGTTTTATTGATTCCAAAATGTTAACAAGAAATATTACATAAAATAACAGTCATTAACACCATCTAAGTATAAAAGTAACAATATTATATTAATATTTACAAAACAATTTTTCATCACAGTAACACCTTCAATTAAAATGATCACTATTAAATTTCTTCTTTTTTTTGCAGATTACTATTTAATATCTAAATACAGTACACAATGTTTTTTCATAAACAAATTTAAATGTGGTATGATGTAATCCATCAATTAAATACTTTAAAATACCAATTAACAATTTAAAAATACTGCTCCTATCTGGTCAAAATATTTATAGAATATTGTGATAAAAAGACTTTTCACCTTAAGGGTCTGCTGTAGTGGCGGCTATCTTGGATTTTTATTCCGTAAGAGCAATGTTAAATTTAAAACCATTTCGTTTATTTTCTATCATACAATTGTTTGCAAGGTCTCATTTAATCACAGTCACAATACATTTGTGTGCCTTTTTTTTTTTTAATCACGTTCATTTGTCATTAACTGACATTTTTTATATACCAAGTTTGAACTTTTTCCTTGCACAATAAAAAGTTTATAATTAAAAGTGATTCGCAAGCCGGACGCAGCTTTGTAAATAATTCGACCACGCAGCTGAACCGCTGACGTGCATTGAGCATATTTAAAAAATTAAGTTTATAGGCCTATGTTTTAGGGTTTCAACCAACAATTTGGGAAATAGGTCTACTCAAGACGGTGCTGAATAGCTGCCTTTTTGAACAAAATATATTAGAATTTTTTGCATAAGCCTCTAGCTTCGACTCACGCGCTCTTTCGTTAACACACGCAGTGGAAAAACTCACTTTGCGAGTTTGCACCTCGATCTTATGGCCTCGGGGTATGAGCTTCGCTTCGATTACAACGTAAAAACTCGCCCGTCGGCCTCGGTTGAGAAGATGCCCGCAAGGTAAAATCCACCACGTGGCTTGAACCGGGTACTTTTATGGTATTTTACGTTTTGATCAATTTTGGAAGAACCAAGAGAACTATAAGGTCGCGTAAAAAAACAAAGTGTGCAGAATAATAGCCTACATTTATATTTGTAGAAAAACTATAAAAAAACTTCATTCTCATAGGAAAACTCTAAAAAAATAGTTACTTCCGGTAAAAAAAAACGTGCTTCCGGTTGTTGGATTTTTTTGACTAACGAACTCGTCCGAGACGACCAACATGTGTACCAAATCGGACTTAAAATATGGCCGCTAGGGTGCGAACACATATTTATATGATTTTTAATGACATCCTAAAACGTGTTTTGTGTACCATGATCGGTGCGCATTTGTTACTCCCGACCTTAGGTCTTACCATGAGGGTCACTGCAATAGCTCATTTTTCCTATGGAAATTCGCTAATAATATTCAGTTTTTAGCACTTATTACAAAAGTTGGATTTATAAAATGGTTTTAAACGAGGTAATGTCAAAACGCTCAGCTGCAAGAAATTTCACTGTTTAGATACGGCTATAGGGTGAAGCACTGGAGTCGCCGGTTGCTTTCTCTTTTACTGGAGCAGACCCTTAAAGCAAAAACTTAAGGTTTATAAATTTGACATTCATAATTGTAGTGCCAATATGTTTCAATCAGTTGTTGTTTATTATATTATTAGAAGTTTTTCTGCAAAACATATTTATATAGAAGGGATCATCTGAAAAAAAACTTGCCTAAATTCACTAAAGTTTAGCTTTATTCCCACACATTACAACACCAGAGTCCACGAATTGTTTAATCTCTTGAGATGAAAAGCCTAAATTGAGCAGTTCTTCCGTAGTATGTTGGCCTGCTACAGGAGGCGATTTCTCCGCTTGACTTAACGCTGGTGTCCTAGACAAGTTCGGGGCAGGTTTTGGGGCTACCTCATCTTCAAAAGATTTAGTAAAACTACTACGTTGTGTGTTGTGAGGATACTTGGCAGCTTCTTTCAACGAGAGTACAGGAGTAACACATGCGTCCACGTCATCAAATACCTATAAAGTCAAGTTTGAAAAACAATATTTAATTTTCCAATTTTTAGTTTGTTCTATATAAAAACTTGAGCTAAGCTAATATCAATTTTGACTAATATGTTACCGATAAGAGATAGAAAAAAATATGAAATACAAAATATGTTCATTTTAAATAGACCTTTAAAACAAAATGCCACATGACCTATAATGCAATTTAAAATTGAGTTACAGTTATTTTGATTTTTTCAAAATTGATTTCGACTGGTTCAACCAAATACTCCCAAATATCGTTGTGTAGCATATTGTTTGAAATCTTATTTAATTCTGAATCCAAAAAGAATAATCTATCTATCTATATATATAAAAATGAATTGCTGTTCGTTAGTCTCGCTAAAACTCGAGAACGGCTGGACCGATTTGGCTATTTTTGGTCTTAAAATGTTTGTAGTAGTTCATGAAAGGTTTATACGTAAAGAAAAGTTTGAAAAGTTTCCCGAAAAAGTTTCAAATTTGGAAGAAACTGAACAGCATTTATTGTATGAACTCAAAACCATAGCTCACAAAAACAGCTGTTCGTATAAAAAGCTTATAATGATATCTCTATTTTGATGTTATAATTTTTAATTAATTAATCTCGAAATGTCCAATTGAAATTATTATCTTTTGAAATTTTGTAATTTATGTTAATTCTATAATATTACGAAAATATTCAAATATAGTCTCATCACCTATTGGCCCTACTCAATTCAAGCTAACGGTTCTGATTTGAATATCTGAATTTGTTTTATTATTAAATAGGTTATAAATCTATAACTTCTACTGCTACTAAGTAACAACTATATTATGTTATATTAACATATTAAACATTTGTTTATTATACTTCTATTATACAAATAGTATTTATAACACACTAGCTGAATTCCCGTGCTTCGCTACTGGGAATTTGTTTGTTGCATCACCATGATTCATAATAATTATTAATTGTCATATTTTTCTCTCGTCTATTATTTTACGAAAGTGAATTATAACATTTATATTCAATTACTTTGGTTTTTATTTTTCACTGGCTGCCCGTAAATCGTCTTCATCATGGTATTTCTTAGTTTTCTTTAGTTTTTCTATTTTCATCAGAAATTATACACATGCCAAATTTCATCTCTCTAGTTTCATGGGAAGTGGGAGAATTAGTGATGATGAGTGAGTGAGGGCTTTGCCTTTTATATATATAGAAGATTAATTGGACTCAGATTTCATCAATACTTTATATAAATGTCAAATGTTTATAGGTATGCCCCTAGGCTTAGCTCAGTCTTTACACAATAATTTAAGTTCATAGAATATGTTTAATAATTATTCGGATCTCGGGGTAGGCACTCGGCTGGAATGATTGTATTATTTGGTCTTAACGCATACATAAATTGAATTTAAAGAGAAAGAATTTAAAAAGAGTGTTTAAAAGATCAATTTTCCCAGTAAATTTACAGTTTTAGGCCTTTCAAATAGTTTTTATAGATATATAAATGTTTTTAGAAGTTATTTGCCAGAGTATACCACTCTCTGTATAATTGACACTGATTCTATTCACTTCTTTACATAAAGAATATTTGTAAAACTTCGATTGTACAATTTGAGTTCTTTACGGTCTGGAGGCTATATTACAATTGAATTTTTTCTTCAAAAATGCCCGCTTCCTTTGTTAGCGGACGGATATTATCTGTCTGTAGTTAACTCTTTCGTTGAAACGGTTGTATTCTTCCGCTGCACCATTTAGTCCTGGTATTTTAATTATTTTGGGATAATATGCAATTTGGGTTTACACTAATCATTTCTAACATTTATATTCGTTATTATAATTAAATTGGTTTGTTATTTCTTTAATATTTAAATAGTTAAAGGTTGATTTTTATCGCGTTTATACATATAAGCTGTTCTAGTTTTTGGGACGTTGAATTGCCTTCAATAGGTTTTACTTTAAATTATTTCTTCTTATTCAATATTTTTACAATGTCTACGATTTAAACTAACAGATGTTTTACATACAAATAATAATTGCAACTAATGAAATCTTACAGCTTTCTACAAGCTAATAATTATTTTTCTTTAATACATCGAAATCTGTGGTTAACCTAGTTTGGATGCTGGAAGATGGCTGACGTTTGATTTTTGTTGTTTATTTATAAAATGATGTTTTGCTACAAATAAAGTTTGGAATCTGGTGAAGTGAATTTAAATAAAGATATGTGAAGTTCTAATTGTATTGTGGCGTGATTAATTTATGTGTAAACGTCTACAATTTTGAATATTTATGATTTCAATTCTAGGCCTATCTTGGACATTTCTAGGGTTTGTCTTTTGATCTTGAATTAATATCTGGATGGTTTGTGATCAGTTGTATATGATTTTCTGTTATTTAGACCTAGTAATGTAGGTCGATGTTCTTTAGGCTTGATTATTGAGATAATTTGGTTTTGTTAGGTACTTTATGAATATAGGTTATGTTGCTACTAG
>JAGFPH010001281.1:208359-218537 GCA_018207615.1 Philaenus spumarius
TGTAATTATTGAATTATCGATGTTAATTGTGTAACGGCCATTATTCTGGGTTTGTGTTTCACGCGTACCGTATGCGTTTGCTTTGTAATTATTGATACAAATTTGCTAATAAAATGTCATTGTTTACAGACAGCCATGGCAGGCTATGAAGCCCAGTTAAACACTGATCTTGTGGCCCAGACTTTAAACTACCATGGACAACTTTTGCAGAAGACATGGGAAAGTGAGAAAGGAGAAGAATTCCAGAAGTTGGGAATTGACAACTTGGAGTATTCAGTGTACCAACAGCGGCAGAAATATTTAAGGTAAAGTAGTATTTTATCTATACTGTCATAATTTAGAATATGGAATATTTAAAATCTGTAATAACCTAAAAATGAACTGTCATGCATTAGGCAAAATGTAATAGATCATAGGTTATTAAAATTAGATTCATTTTTTTTATAGAACTATCAGAGTAAAAATCTAATACCTAAATATGTAACCTAGGCCTAACCTATAATCACTATGAATGGAAGTATATATTGTTATTAGATTAAATTTTCACTGAAACTATTTATTAGGGGTCTGCGGGTACCCGAATTTTCGGGATTCGGGCAGGTTTTTTTCACTACCCGATGGTCGGGCGGGTCCGAAATATACGTTAAAACTCGGTCGGGTATTTTCACGTACCCGATAGATTCGGGTGTTGAGAAATTTCAGGACCGATAAACTCGGGTAGTGAGGAATTCAGTACCCGATAAATTTGGGTAGTGAGGAATTAAAATAAATAATAAAATTTCCTTATATTTAAAAACAAAAAATGTCCAATCTTCTTTATTCTTATTATAATCCCAACAACGATCTCGACTCGACAAACAGAACAAAGATGGAATCAAAAATGTCACGTTGGTTAAAACAGCTAGTCATCTGTCGTTTACTTCAAGTCCCGTAGAAAACACAATAATATTATGATAAAAAAAGTCAAATTACCTAAAGAGTAAAGACACGACTTGTGTTTTATGTGCAAACACGACTGTAATAATATCGTCTTATTCGTCTTACTAATCCGTGCATAGGCACACTCGTCCAGCCTATTAGTATCTATGTAGTATAATTCAATACTTGGGAAATGACTAATCGATAATTTTTCCAGAATTTTTACGAGAGAGCCTTTTCTCCGACAAGTGACAACTGCGATATGATATCAATTTGGCTTTCTAAACTAAGGTCAACATTGAAATATACATTAAATCTTTAATATCAATATTTTATTCAAAATATTAAAATTTATAAAGTACACATTATGGTGCTCTTTCGTAAAGAATAGTAAAATGTCTTAGTAATAACAATAATAATTGAAAGAAATTATACAGAGAAATAAAGCAGCAATTGGTTACAATAATGGAATTATTTATTGATATTCATACAAAATTTTGTATGAATAAACTTTATAAAAAGAAAAAATCCTTCTCTTGATTTATATAAATCTTATTTAATGAAACTATTAGTGTAGCAAAGAGATTAAATTGGTACACATAACATATTATAAATCCAAATAATAATTAAGGGCTATTTGCGGCTCCTTAGAATGTCTTTCATTTAATAAATGTCTATTTCTTCTATTATCAGAACTGTTTGATGTAATTATTAATTATAAAAGAAAAATTGGTACATATTAAACATGATATAAAATGAAATTAATTGTCTATATGAGTCTCTTTCTCGGGGTTAAGGTAAGAGCGGCTTATCTCAAGGAAGTAGGGATTTCAAGCCTAAAATTAGCATAAAATAAATCAATGAAATAAAAGTTATTGTTTGGTTAATGAGTGAATGATTGGGGAAATAATTGTTCATTGTAACAATCACTTTGGGTACACATTGAAAAGTTTATATTAAAATATTCTGTTACTTTAACAGATAAAATTGATATTCACTAATGTTTGTAATTGTTTTTCTTTTTTTTAATATAAGATCTGCATACTAGGCTATTAGTTATGACAAAGTAATTCAAATCAATTAAATTAGGTCTCACCCAATTGGTTCTGAGGTTATGCCTTTATCTTAGGTTTGACTGAGATATTATTAATCACTTTATATAAAAATCATTTTCTCTTGATTGCTGAAACTTTCTGATATAGTTTGGATTGATAAATCAGTAACACTTTTTTTTCTTTTTGGAAAAATCTACCTTAAAATTATTAAACACAGAGGCCCATTTATCCAGTCTGGGGTCTTATTCAACAATCCATATTTTATTTCTTTGTAGTAGTACTGAAGCTATGCAAAGAGATATCCTATTGAATCCACTGCTTCTTGTTCTTCTTATATGGGGAGATGAAATGGTATATTATGACCCTATTACACAAAACTAAACTTTTAATAGTTACATTTACATTTACTGAATTTGCTATTATTAAAATTATTGTTTAAAACATACTATGGGATTTAAATAACTTCTCTTGCATTATTTAATCCTTACAAATTAACATACATAGCATGACTTCTAATATTATTTAAGATTCCAATCATATGTTGGCCTAAGCCATCAGAATCATGTTCCAATTTCAATGTCTATTTTTATGGTACTAAAACGTTCTCTTCAGACTTTTATTTTTTTATTTATTTATTATTTTTTTTAAACTATTTCTGTAATATTTTAATATCCTCGGTCATATTTTAAGTGAGATAAAATGTGTATACATATGTAATATATCCATAGGCCATATTTATTCCATTCGTACTTGACTGGTATTTTCATAGTTAATGAAATTCTATCGCTGTTTCTGTTCACGGCCTATAAAAGGTATTGTGACATTCTCGTTTTATTTCGATTGAATTCTATTTATCTCTTGTCTTTGCTTCAGACCTATTTATTGTTAGGCCTATGGATAACTCAGGTTTTTTACGGTTATTTTTAATGTGGATGATATAACGACTTATAATTTGTAAATTGTTGGATTTACGTTTTTGTGTGACTGGAAATAGTGAAAATCATGGCCATTTCATAGTTTAATATACGTTGTAGAAATCTACCGCTAGGTGTCGCGCCAGTGTTTCTTTTGATTTAAATGGAATTCCTAAATTAATTTTATTTTGTACAGATTTATTTCTCAACATCATTTTGAATTGTTATAATATCCCCTTGCTTATTTTTCCTGAAAATACTGTGATGAATGGGATTTTCAGGGAACTAACACACAATGAAAAATGAGGTTGATTCCTTATGATTAATGTGAATTTATATGCAGTAAATATGTTTTCGTTCAACACTTCATGACATGGTTAATGTTTCCCATAAGGTCATTGACCTTTCGGTGCTTAGCTGATCGGTAACAATTGCAGCAAGTTATCATTTGTATACTTATATCGTTTTAATGTGTTTATGTGGTATGGTCCTGGTTGATGAAATGGCTATATGACGGCTCAATGACATTAATCTGGAGCATACGTCGTATTTCCTGTGCTACTGCCTCTTGGTGTACCAACGGGACAGGGTATGTCTGTCCTCGAAAAATTTTATCTTCTATGATTTCGATATGATGCGTATATTTATTACATAACCCAGGGGCATCCGAAAATATGTCTTTAAATTCCAGCAATAATTTGATTAAATTTTGTTTTTCTAATGGTTTCAGATTGTTATTTTCTTCCAAAGCGCAACTTATTATTACTTCATTTAACTCTTCACCGTTGTCTCTGTTCCCTTCTTGAATATCCTTACAATTCACTTCATTTACATTTATTATTTTATTTATTTTATTTTCATATTCATTATTGTGAATCTCTGTATTTCCTTTCATTATATAGCATAAAATTCCTTCTTTTTTTTCATCTTCAAACTTTAGTATTCGTATCTCACTATTCGCCTTTATTTTCAGCGTCGACGTCATAAAGTTTAACTCCATCTCTAATATTCTCATCAAGTCGATCCCTATAATTAAATTTCTTATTAAATTTGGTACAATTAACGCTTGTATCCAGATCTTTTCGCCTCCTATCGTGATTTGTAACATAATTATCTTCGAAACTCTACGTGTTTTAGAGCCGACAGCAGTGGTGATCTGTACTTTAGTCGTTGGAAGTTCTTCATAATTTTCAAGATGTTTTTTGTTGTCCTGAAACCATTGTTTTGCTACACAACTGACGTTAGATCCAGTGTCAATTAATGCCTTAACATGAATTACTCCTATTATAATTTCAATTTCTTTACATTTTAATATATTTGTGGTGGTCTCGGTTGCTAGATTGTTGTTATCTTCATTTATTAGAAAATTCCTGTCACAAAACATATTGCTTATAATAATAAGATGACTGGGTACATATAATAGTTTATTATTTGACGTGATTGTCCTATTTGCTCCGAGGTCCTGACGCAGCACAGAATTGATGTCATTAAGGGTTGGTGAGATGAAAGTCGTGAAGTGATGACTCTCTTGGCTGGTGACATATCCTGTGCTCAGCAGTTTTTCTGCTGAGTCACGGTGCTCGTAGGGTTTGGTTCAGGTTGATTTGAGGGTTGTACGTTTTCGGCAATTGCATGACAAACATTGATTTGTTCTGGAGTCGGGTAAGTTTGATTTCGAGGTGCAGTGGTTCGGGTTGTTTCCTGCGGTTGGTCTCTCCTGATCATGGATTGGTTTCCTCGGTTTGTTTGAGGATGAAACTGTGGAGCTGGGAGGTATGGAGGTCGATGAGTGTGTTGGTATTGTCCAGACGTGTTTCGTGAGAAATTTGTGAATCCATTTTGAGGTCGCAAGTTTTGTTGATGGTACGGTGGTCCTTGATTTGGTTGAAATGGTGGCTGTCGGAAATGATATTGATTTGATGGTCCGGGTTGCTGTTCTCTACCCATGAAACGGTTTCGAAAAGGAGGTGATGTGTTTCCTTGCTGACGACTTTTTTCTCTATTATACGCATCCTTGAAATCTTCTCGTTGGAGTAGTAATTCGAAATCGAGAATATTGTCAATCCTCTGCACTCTCCTTGCATCCTGGACTATTTCTTCAAAATGTTCAGATAGACACATAACTATTTCGTCTTCTGACATTGGTGGTTGGATTGCCTTTAGAGTTATTACTCTTTCAGTGAAATACTCGGATCGATTGAGTTTTCCTTGTGGTTGATATTTTTCTGTTTCAAGTCGGTGACGGATTCCTCTCTGTACTTCTCTACTCCAATATTTATGTTCGAAGACCTCTCGAAAATCTTCCCAACATCGTATATCATTCTTGACCAGAGAAAACCATCTGGCTGCATGTCCTTCTAGACATAATTCTATTGTGTCAATCAGCTGGTTGATTTGGTCTGAGCCGTTATTTACAGTGGTCTTTCTTTCAACTAATTTCTGTATCCGTCGTAGTAGTTAAGTTGGATTATGTTCCCTCCCGTGGAACTTCGGGATACATGTTATTTGTAGCGCCTCCATAGGTCACATGGATTGTTGACGGTAAAGTAGAATGGCTTCTTTGTATCTTCTCTTCCAAGATCTCGAATTTAATATTGTTGTTATTTACGAGCTGTTCTATTCGGTTGATCTTTTGACCTTGCTCCTCATTAGTCTCCTTGTTCTTAGTTATGTCCTCATGTAATGATGTTCTTACAAGGTTACATTCCACTCGGATCTTTATAGTACCCTCTTCTTTGGTCTGTTGGTTTAATTCGATCATGTCGATCTTTATTTGTTCCATCTTTGATCGAAAATCCTCCATAATATTTTCTAATTTCTCGTTTTGAGCTTCCAAAAGTTTGTTCTGGAACTCAAAACGCTGGTTGAGTCGTGCTTCTTGTGATTCAAAGCGTTTATTTAGCTGACTGAGCTCTTGTTTAATTCCTTGGTTATATTGGTTAAACTCTTGCTTTTGTTTGTTAAACTCTTGCTTTAGCTCTTGCTTTAGTTGGCTCAAAAATAGAAATAATGATTCATTCATAGCTTGACTCGTCGACTCTTGGTTAACCTCAATAGTACTCATGGTTTCAGACTCCTCTTCTATATTGATTGTGGGTTGGTCAGTTTCTTCTGGGAGCCGCGACCCTTCCTGCGAGACGCCCCTCCTGTGTTCTTCATGGTTCGCGATCACGTCTTCGTTACGTTGTAAGCTTAGGAGTCTCTATAATTGACGAGCCCTAAAGTTGGCTGCGCCAATTTGTAAGATGCTCTGCTTACAAATAAAAAAAAATAACAAATATATAAACTTGATTTGATTTGCAAGACTCTATTTTTTGTTTTAATCTATCTCGGGTAGTGAATTCAATGACCTGATTGATATATGGTGAAAAGGATCAGATTAGGCCAAACAAAGTAGACGATTTAGAAATCACCTTTGACATTTATTAATTAATATCATAAAATATGCGACAAAGAAAAATAAATTCAAATACATACAGATATAGACTATAAGTTTAAAGAGAGCTGTTGATTTATAAAAAAAAAAATTTAAGTGCACTTACTTACAATAAGCAGACCACAAACTTATTAATTTTTAAAAAAGAAAACCCCACTCGCACGCGCAAACTTTCGTCGTAGCCTAGTTTATTGACATGTCCGATTTACTGTCACATTAATTTAAGCGATCGCACTATACACCATTTGACTATGAGATACTACATTGTACTTGTAGATCAAATAATAATAATTGTTATATGATTAAACTGTTAAATGCATAACGTATAAAGCGCAACACTTCTAGCGACGTTCACTGCTTGACTTCTCGTTGATAAGTGTTCTTAGCTCTTAGCGTCTTTCTATTCTACCACTGCTTCATTCAGCCGGCGTCTATTCCCTCTCCACCAATCAGAAAACGTCTGATGACATAGATGTTCAAAGTTGCGTCAATCTTTGGGATGCTAACTATGCGTTCTTTCTGTGGATCTTGCGTGTGAACGCACGTAGGCCGTTTCTCCAGGAATTGGCTTGCAGGTGTTCGCTTATCTCGTCTAGACTTTTGGACGTTGTTTTTCTAACTGCGTCTTGAAACTCGTATAATTTCCGCGTCTTGGCGTTAGTACATAGACTGTCTATCTTCTTAAACCCTACTTTTAAATTTAAAGTAATTGATTTAAAAAATTGTCTGCCTTTCATTTTTATTCTACTGAAATGTACTTTAAAATTGTCTGCCCTTTTATATTTATTTCCTTTACGTTAAAATGCTTCTAATTATTAAGCTCTCTTTCTAAAAAACATTTAATATAAATTAAGTTAAATTCAAAAATAAAATTTCTCTCTTTATAAAATTGACTTATGGTCCTATTCTATATTATTTTATACTTTGGGAAGTTGGAGATCTTACAAAACCCCCTCAAACATGAGACAAATCTTCCAATTTGAACTCATGTTTGATGACTCCCAATCACCAACTTGACAAAGTACACTTCAACTTAAAATCTCATTACATAACACAATAAGTTTATGAATTCAAATTTCTTAAAATAAACATTGATACACAAATATAAAACACAAATCTTACATTCCATTTCTCTCCGAAATATGAATTTACTACAATCTGTAACACTTATGTCCATGTCACAGAGAAATTAATAAAATAAGAAACGAGTCAGCTATTTCCTATAGTGACTAATGGAACAGAGATTTGGTCTAAAGAAAAATAATGACGCAATATATAAATAATATTAATCATTTAATTTTTTCATATAATTACATTTCTTAAAGACGCAAAATAATTACAGTAGAATCATTTTTCTTAAGTAAACAAATATAAAACGTAAAAGCAGACTGTAAAAATAGGAAGTACAAAAGCAGACTTAAAAAATATATTAATATATGATCGTATGTAAAATGTGAGAATTGTATAAAAACTTTATTTCAACGAGTGGTGCGTTATAAGCGAACAATGAAGCGGTGTTTGGGACTATAAACAGTTCAATAAATAGATAGATGAAAGGAGAGTATAACAACGATACATCACACAATTAATATGAATCGAGATCTTGAAATGATGACGTAATCAGTGATCATGGATGCAATGTGAAAGAGCACAGATGTCACAGGATACAGAACGTTGTGGATCGTACTGGTTCTTCCTTGGGACGAATCGGAACGTAATAAGAAGCGGACTCTTCCATCAAGATGGCGATATAGCTGGTGCGAGTTGCACAAAGTCGACGAATAAAAGTGCAAGAAAATGTAGTTTTTCTTATAACAGGGTGACGAGTTTTGTCACAAAGTAAAGCAAATGTGTCTTTGAGTTGTTGTAGTTATCAGAAATCGAGTTGATCAAATGGATTAAGTATTTTTCAACATATAACTTTTTCCATGTGCTTTGGCGGGATTGTGTAAGGTAGGCTTCAGAGGTGAATTGTGTAATCGACGAAAAAATCCTAGGTAACGAACAGTGCGACGAACATAATAAATGAAACTGTAAGTAATAATGGCCATAAGACATTTCTTTAGTCTGCAAATGTAGAATTTTTTATTTTTTTTAAAAAGCTAACTTCTTTTAACTTTTATTGCGTCATCACTTAAGATATGGTTTACAAAACTTTGTATAATTGTAGATAATTTCCTGAGTTGTTTGTATATATGTACCACTATGTTTATGTTTCTTATTTGTTGTAAATATCAATTTTTTATCATGTTTGAGTAAATAATTGTTGTCTTGCCGCAATGCCTTGAATTTCTTTATATGGCCACGTGTGTCCATTTTGCCACTACTTTAATTAGCCAAGTTCCCACCCCTAAGAGAATAGAGTTAATTAACATGTATCTTTCAGTGATTAGTAATTATAAGCAAATATTTGCAAACAGAGCATAAGTAGGGTTATATGTGGATTATCGCAAATTATCATGATTACTATTTTTTTTATTATTGAGATTATGGGAGTCAAGTGAAGGTGATTTTTAAGGTGAATTTAAGTAAGGTGAGTTTTAAGGTTATAATAATAAGATGAGTTGAAGTAAGGTGAAATATTAATATTGTTCTACGTTGAAGTTGAAAGAAAGATGTTATGGAGAGTTAAGGTAGGTGATGATTATTATTGAAGTGAGGCAATAGGCCTAGGAGATGCATAAGCAGTTTTTAAGTAGTACATGAGCGACGATTTTTGTTTTTTAAGGTAAATAGGTAAAGGAGGTGTTGAAGAGATATCAATGGTTATTAGATAATCCACATATAGCATTTTTATTTTGATTTAAAACATATTTTTTTTTATTTTTGAACTTTTTCCCAACGTGGGGCAATTAAATAAAGAAGATATTATTATTACATTTTGTAACAAATAAGTTACAAAATGGCGCTCAACTCGGGGGCTTTTTAAACGAAGGCGGAATGGATGTCGTGGCATTTTTGGAGATTTTTGAGGCGTTGTGGCAGGCAACTTAATTTCAGATTGTTGGGATAGATTTTGAAATATGGCAAATAGAGTTGAAATGAACGATTCAGGGTTAGACCTGGATCAGTCCATCAGTGTGCAGGATGAGGTGGTAAACTCAGAAATGAGTGAGATAATCAAAGAAAATGTGAGTGAGGTTAGGTCAAGTGATAACTTGGTTGGGGATAGTCTTAAAGAAATGATGAGTTTTTTAACCAATTTTAAAAGAGAAATGGAAGTAAATAATGATAATTTAAGAACAGAAATGAAAGCAAATAATGACAATTTAAAGGATTTAAAGACAGAAATGAAAACAAATAATGACAATTTAAATTCTAAATTAGACAATCTCAAAATAGAGATGAAAGATTTCAAAACAGAAAATGACTTGAGATTCAATGAAATTTGTAAAAAACTAGAGGTAAAGATAGAGTCAATAGACAGTAAAGTGAATGACATTTCCAAATCTTTTGAAAATAAATTAACAGAAGTGAACCAGAGTGTGACTAACAAAGTAGAAGTAGTGGAAAATAAATGTTTTGAAAATGATAGTAAAGTTGATGAGTTTGAAAAGCCTATTGTGACAAAGAGTATAAATGAAGTAATAAATGTAAATGAAATAGTTGTGGAGGAGCTATGTGACGATTATATTTTTAAAAATGATATTGTAGGGAGTAGGCCTAGTGTTGTGAAACTTGAAATTGGAAAAGTAAATGAAGATGTCAATTGTAATAATGATTTTGAAGTAATTAAAAATATAAATGGGAATAGTTTGAATTTAAAGAAAGTAAATGTAAATGGGCTTGTCAACACTTGGAATCGTAGATTTTGGCAAATAAATTTTAAACAGGGTTGTGATTTTGAAGGTAAAT
>JAGFPH010001281.1:226375-237414 GCA_018207615.1 Philaenus spumarius
TTGTCTGGTAATGTCTTGTTTTGTAAAAAATTACTTGTAATTTTAATGTTTACCTTACTCTAGGCTAAAACTAAAACAGTCAGTATAAGGAAAGCTATTATGTCAACAATTCAGAATAGAATCGGCAGTACTTTAAACCAGTCAAATTATGACAGCTTGGAAGCGAGCCAACCACCTTTGTCTATACTTCCGCCCTCATACCCTCTCACTACAAATAATAGTAGCGGCATAGATTCTCGAACCTGAAATCTTCTAATCAGGAAGATACAAATTAATCAGCAATATTTGTGATATAATTTATCATTCACTGTTTGGTTATCATAAACTTTTAACTTGTGATAATATCTTTCAAAGTAACATTGTAAAGATGAACACATTTAAAGTTTTTAAAATAATAAAATCTTACAACAAATATAAGCCTGAGAACAGACTAGGGATGATTATGGTAGAATGAGATATTTTATGCACGCTTAAAGTTTACGAACTTTGTTTTATCCCGTTTTTATAAAACAAAAAGTTTTCTCCCTTCTTATAATTTCACCTAGCTCTCGTATAAAACATCTTCTTTTTTAAATGATGATGTTTGTGCCGTAGGACTAATGAAGAACGAGAAGAGGAATAATATACGCAAAAACAACGCCAGAAACTATGCTCTAACCTGTAGTAGCGTGGATAGGTTATTTTTTGTGTACCTCATAGATTTTATGAACTGTACGTTTCTATCCAAACCATGTATAATGCTGGAATGACTAGAGGCTAAACCCTTCATACTTCGCTCAACAATCCGGGCAGCAACTAATAGCAAAGCAAATGCAAACAGATTATTGTATACTATCTGATATTTTCAAGGAAATGAAGATTGAATGATAGCTAATATAAGACTGAGATCGAAATACACCCGACCATTACCAATAATTTGAATTGCAGCATGTGCTGTAATTTCACCGTTACTATAAGCAATCAAAATTTAAATTTTTTTTGATATTGCGTACTAAAGGAAACAATATAATATGTAACACCAGCTGTTTGACTTAATACAGTAAGCCTTTTGTTATGATTTTACCTAATCTAAAAACAAATTTAGTTGTGAAGAATAATTACTTGAATAATTAGGCTTGTTTGTTTCATTGTAGGCCTAACCTATAATCATGTTAAGTTTTTAATTTAAATGAACCTTTTTATTTATACTATCTAACGACAGATTTTTGAATTGAATTACGGTACACAGTAAACATTTTTAGCTCATTTTTGTTTATGTTTGTTTTTAGTTTGTTAATGTAACATAAAAAAAACTGTTAGTTGTGAATAAAAATAAACTGATTCTAAATTTGCTAAGTTGGTTGTTATGGTAATTAATATAAACAAACATGTGTTACTCTGCTTTTGATCCGAACAGCTATTTTATCAGATATAGAGCTGGGTGTGAACCCTCGAATTTTTATTATTTTTATGCCATAATATATTTTGTGTGTGAAAATTCCTTTCTAAGTGTTTGTCTATGACCAAATATGAATATAACTTTTTATTTTTTTATTTGTATATTTGTGTACGTATTTAAGTAGTTTTCACTCTACGTTGATTCTATGTAATGCAGTGAGGACAAAACCGCTTATATACAGAGTGTTTATAAAGTACCTTAAACCTCCTTTATTATTTTTGTTATTGAAAATAAGTTCGCAAAACTTAGTATATATCTTGTGTTGCGTAACAGGACAAATTTGTTGACATATCTGGACCTATATGATTTCGGGTCATTGTGGGGGTAGTTGGTTAACAAATTTGAAATATAAAGGTAGGCCATGTAATACACCATTGAAAAGCTTATTAAAATAGAAACAGAATGGCGCAAACAAGAGCTCAGTATCTTGCTTGGTTTCAAAGTAGTGGACAATCAAAGTTCTGAAAATGATATTGTTATCATAACATCAAAGCAGGTTATTAATTTGTTGCTATTAGGATAAGTAGGTTGTAGGCCTATGTTATTTTCTAGAACTTTGATTGTCCATTAATTTGAAACGACGTGAGATAAATTTCATATTTTCACCATTGTGTTTCTCTTTTAATAAGTTTTTCAATGATGTATTACATGGCCTACCTTTATATTTGAAATTGTTAGCCGCCCTTACTCTCCTAAGTTTATTTACAAAGTTTTCTTAACGTATTTTCAGTAACAAAAATAATAAGCGGGTTCAAGGGACTTTATGAACACTCTGTATAAAGATAAGTAATGGAAATGACTTTTAGTGATCTCAAAAATTTAGACCCTTAACCGGAGATGCAACCCTGACGAAACTTTCTTAATTTCTTTAATTTGACTTTTCGCGAATAAATAAGTCCAAAGGAATACTGGAATAATAATTTTTCTGTCGGCTAATAGAGGGTAGAGGGTAGTGTTTGTGAAATACAGAGGAAAGAACTTAATTTTACTTTTAAATAAGCTTACTCTAATTTTGTCCATTAACAGTAGAAAGCAAGGATTAATGGTGTAAATGGTGAAAGAGTTTTTAATCTTTGCTGAATTAATAACAGCAACGTTGGTTCTTGGGAGTAGAGAAATTATACAAAGTTAGCTCTCATTTAAACAGAAGTTTTATATAATGTTTTTTTTAATAATTTTCAACTACCCAAATCAAAATTCCGGTTTTAAAATTAGTTTTAATGAATAATTGATCATACTTTTACAACTTATTAGGGGCATTTGCTATCATTTGTGTATCATGCCTTCGTCTGTGTCTTTGCTTGCTCGCAATGCTTTCTCTCGTTATGTTTGCATTTAATTATAAAGTACATTTCCCTAACCCTAATTTACCAACGTGGATCTGATTTGCTGGTTGCAAAACATTCTGGAACATCAAAATTTCCCTGGACACAAATCCAGTCTTGATTACAAACTAACGTTTATCTTTATTAATAATATTAAATATGTAATGTTAATAAATTACCACATAAAGTCGCACACTAAATAGGCGAAGCTTGTCCTTGCAAAGGTGGGTCAATTTAATACATCATGATATCTACACTTCCTGAAGAAATTAAATACCAACGTTCCCCGCCCTGTATCGGTAACCGGTAACCCAGTGATGGTTAGTTATAATTATATTGAGTTTAATGTTAAATCAAAATCGTACCATCTGATATGTGCAGTGTTAGCACATTAAATTTAAAATTAAGTTGGAATGCGAAAATTTGTGAACAATATTGTAACACAATTCTACCTCAACCCGAGAAGTTAATCATTATACACGGGAGACTTGAGACGACCTCAGAACCCACTCAATGATATATCCATTAGGAAATCTCGTCAAACCAATGGTTAGCCGCCTTTACTCGTTAGGCTTTAAGTAAGTACCTGTGACTACACGGGGGACTTGAGACGACCTCAGAACCCACTCAATGATTTATTTATTAGGAAATATCTCGTCTACCCAATGGTTAGCCGCCTTTACTCGTTAGACTTTAAGTAACTACCTGTGACTACACGGGGGACTTGATACGACCTCAGAACCCACTCAATGATTTATCCATTAGGAAATATCTCGTCAAGCCAAATGGTTAGCCGCCTTTACTCGTTAGGCTTTAAGTAAGAACCTGTCACTAGATGAATAAACGTTAGTATTTACTCGAGCATGAAGTAAACGCTTAAAATCCAGTTGAATAAAAGCCCAAGTACTTGCCGTGTACTCTTCTATCCACAAGGTTAGTCCGACCCATGATATTAGAGTTTAATCTTTAGTGAAATGTAGGGTTGTGTGAAATTGCGAGCTCTCAAACCGTTCGGGATTAGATTGTGCATTGATCAAACCGAGTGCAAACAGTTATTAAGATTTGAATGTGAAAACGTTGTTTTTCTCGCTAATTATTTTCTTAAAGAACACAATAAAACTCGAGGAGGTTCTCTTTCAAGGTTCTGATTTGCTTTAGCTTGAAATACCAAAAAAACAAGGCCTAACGTAACTGTTGCGGAAACTGTTTTTGTTCCAGTTTCGGCTACTGAAATAAAGTATTTTTCACAAAGTTAAGCTTTATAGAACTATTACCAATATTGGTTTTTCTCTATATGTAAGATTTAATGTTGTTGATCAACTTCTTGAGCTGTCCGATGAATTAGTGTATTTGTAATGAATTCTCCCAAAACAAGTTTCCATGTTTTTTTAACAGTTAATGCGGGCAGCATCTATATATGGAGGAGTACGTTATAGAAGGTAAGCTTAGACCGTCCTAATGTTAGGTGAATCTTTAGTAACCTCATCTACGGCGTCAAACCTTTCTTCAGACATGTTGCGAATACGCATGCGCACTGTACTGTGTCAAACCCAGTTGAGATTGAAGAGTGATGCGGCGGTGGTTCGTACAAGAGAAACGAGGAGGTAGAGACAACATACGTCACGGCTCGCGTGTTTTTCCTAGGTCCTTTCCTCTCCACGTTTCTGTTATTCACTTCAAAAAGAAGAGAATACTATACTCACAAGTAAATACTAACGAGTCTTTACTAGTTTTTACTTCCTTCACTGAATAAACTCATGTATGGTAAAGCTTAAACTTGATTTAAACATATTGTTTTTTTTAGCTTCCTGGATTGTGTATTTGATTTATATTAATAATAGGTTAATTACCTTATATATCATCCGTCAACAATCCAAATTTTTCATGGGTAGGATTACCGGTTTCAACGGTTTACCGTCATCTTCAGATCCTCATTGGTTATTCTTACTTTCCGCCTGTTCTGGCATCGTCTTCTTTACACATTTAGCACATTTAAAACATTTATTTGTCACATATATTAAGATTAGAAACATTAAATAAATAAATAGATTAGAATTATTACAAAAACCGACACATTAAGACTCTGTCTGAGGAGTACAGAATAGACGATCGCCCGAATTACATGTTTGACCTGCGTGGCAATAATAAACTATATCGTTAACCAGCATAACGATTCGCTGTACTATAATGTATCATTATATGTCTTAATGTGTCGGTTTTTGTAATAATTATAATCTATTTATTTATTTCATGTTTCTTATTTCATGTTTCTAATCTTAATATATGTGACAAATGTTTTAAATGTGCCAAATGTGTAAAGAAGACTATGCGGAAAGTAAGAATAACCAATAAGGATCTGTAGGGGACGGTATACCGTTGAAACCGGTAATCCTATACAGGAAAATTTTGGATTGTTGACGGATGATATATAAGGTAATTAACCTATTATTAATATAGGCTAAATTAAACTTGATTGTTCGAAGATTAAATTCGGTGTTGGTCCAGGCTAATAGTTCAAGATCTGAAAGTAGGATCAGCTGTGACTAAACTGTTAAAGAAGGATCATAATATTGTATGTTGACAGTATCATTCGGTCAAAAAATGGAACATTGTGTCTCTTGATAATTTTGTGCTAAATGCTTAATGTTTGTTAAAATTATTTTGGTAATTTAACTCTTCGTTATTTTGAACATAGACGTCGCAATGACTTCGTAATTGCAAAGGTTTTATCAGACTGTGATGGCTGCTGTTGAAGTTACAACCCCTGAGCCACCCCCAAGAAGACGGTAAATTAATTTGCTCTGTAAGGTATAGCGATTGAGAAATACCTTATCTCGCTTATCCTAAAAGTTGTAAGTTTCTTTTTGCGATAGTTTTTCCGTTATCGACTCACCTTGAGTACACTGAAAAATATTATGCCCACAAGGTGTTGGCCAAAAAAAACTTTCGATTCAAACTATAATTTAGATTATAATTTTATATATATATAAATATAAAATTTGCTAATCGATTGCAACTAGCGGTAAATCAAACTACAATGTAAACCACTTTCGATAGATCGAGGACGAAGTTTCTAGCAGGCTTATGTAGCCTATGTCTGGGAAGAAAATGTAATTCTACCAAAATAGAACCGCATTGCAGGGCCAAGTTATACGTGCAACCAATATATTTCAGGCTGGAGAAACGGAAACGCATTTGCATGGAAATAGACCCGGGGCTGCGAGAAGCACCTTGCAACATTTATCACTTCTTGAAGGTTAATGAAACTTCTGACTTTACCCGTCTCCCAAACGTATTGTATTTTAAGCTGATTGTTGTAGGCGAGTTGTATAATATTAACAGAACCTGTTAGACGTATTTAGAAGATGTGGAGTTGAATTACATTAAATTGTATGAGAAATACTTTTTTAACGTTTACTGAAAATTTTACATTTAAAATTCGTTCCTACGACAAACGTTCACATAAAAATGCATAAAACACCCAGATTTAGTCCAAACAACAAATAAATGTCTTTTCCAAGTTTTATCAAAACCGTTTTAAAAATAACAAAAATGAAACAGGATTTTCTTCTGTTAAAGGTATTATAAAATTCTTTAGTAAACAATGCGAAACTGTAATCTCTCTACAATATTAAGAAAAATAAACGGTACCAGGATATGGCACATACTTTCTCACAAATACATTTAAATTACTAAACAGATTCACTATGACTTGTAGGGTGGAGTAGAAGAGTTTTTTTATTAAAGTTGGAGATTAACTAATAAATATTATTATTATTATTATCTAGAGAGAAAACTATTCGATTGATTTCGAAAAAAATTGCACCAAACACGTCAATTGGGTCTTTATAGATGCATGTAAAAAGGTTTTGAAATTTTTTAAAAAAACAACCCGCTTTATGGCCAAAAAACCCTCAAAAATCATTTATTATTATTATTACTATTATTAGCTAAACGAGAATTTTTAGAAAGATGCGGGTTTTTGTATATGGTAGGGCACATTAAAGGCTACAAATAAGCCAAATTTGATCAAAATCGTTAGACCCGTTTTTTTATAAAAAAATAATAACTGATTTTTGGGTCGTTTTTTGGCCAAAAAGGGGGTTGTTTTTCAATAATTTTCAAAACCTTTTTCGTGCATCTATACAGGCCTACTGGACATGTCTGGTGTAAATTTGGTTGAATTCAATCGAATAGTTTTCTCTCTAGCTTTGTATACTTTTATTAAAGTAGGCGATTAACTAATAAATATTATTATTATTAGCTAGAGAGAAAACTATTAGATCGATTTCGAACAAATTTGCACCAAACACGTCAATTAGGTCTTTATAGATGCACGTAAAAAGGTTTTGAAAATTTTTGAATAACAACCCCCTTTATGGCCAAAAAACCCCCCCAAAATCGGTTATTATTATTATTATTAGCTAAACGAGAATTTTTAGAAAGATGCTGTTTTTTGTATATGGTAGGGCACATTAAAGGCTATAAATAAGCCAAATTTTATCAAAATCGTTAGAGCGGTTTTTTTATAAAAAAATAATAACTGTTTTTTTGGTGGTTTTTTTGCGAAAAAGGGGGTTGTTTTTAAAATTTTTCAATACCGTTTTTCGTGCATCTATACAGGCCTACTTGACATGTCTGGTGCAAATTTGTTTGAAATCGATCGAATAGTTTTCGCTCTAGCTTTGTATACATACATATACATACAGACATACATACATAGAGACATACAGACATACAGACATACATACAGACATACAGACAGACATTTTGTAAAAAACACTTTTTTGGACTCAGGGGTCCCAAAACGGATATTTCCACAAAAATCTCAACATCGATTTTTTTGCGATCACTATACTTTACTTTCTCATGTGAGAACATGATTTTACTTTCTCACTATACTATACTTTCTCTATACTATAGTATAGTGAGAAAGTAAAATCATGTTCTCATGGGAAAACGCTTCTCCTATTTTGCATGGTTTATCCTTCCCACATTTCGTGATCCAGTGCCTCTGTACTAATCAATCGTAGTTCCTGTGAAAATACCATTTGCTATTTTAAAATAACCGGGTTAGCTGAATATAACCTTGCCTGTACAGTAATCAAATCTATTTATATTACGAGTAATACCGATATTGATTTATACATAAAGTATAATACTATCGGGTGCTATTTTGAACGGAAATTCAGAGGGTTCAATTTTTAGAACCAGTAGGCTATGAACTATTCTGTCACATATGGAATATCTTTCATTGTAAGTTTCTAACTAACCTGCATTACTGTATTGTAATAAAACGAAACTATACATGGACCTGCAGATTTGTAACCTTTGACATTAACGTTCGAGTTGTGTTGTAATATTTACATAATTTATGACCTATTAAAATGTATTTTGTTGACATACAATTATGCGTTTTTAATTCAATCGCAAATGCTGTTGACTAGCAATGTTGGTTTCGAGTTAAAATGACATCTGTTCGCGAAGATTCATTGTTTATTTGGGTGCGAATAAATAGGTCATTCTATGTGTACATGTAACAATCAAAACGAGCCCTTACTGCATTAGTTATCTTCCGTTATCAGTATATTCAAAAGGCACAGGCTTGATTAGTTCCCCCTCCCTCCTCTCTGCTTTCTTAGTAGTCAGTAAATAATGGCGTGTCTTGCGGGTCAGTGTCAAACGATAGACTGAGTATTTGTAACAAATTTAGTTTTATAAAGTGCGTGAGTGTTTAAAGTGTCCGTTTTGAGTGCGTTTCGTAAGTGATAAATCATGAAAGATTTTAGTTTTGTACGGATATAACTTTGTACCGAAATTTTTAGGTTATGTTCATCGTATTTAGTTCTTTTTTCTACGACGAAGGTAAGCTTTTACTCACTGTTTTGTGAATTATTATTTACTATTTTATCTTAGATAAGTATTTAAAATTGTTTGTAAGTTTTTTTTTAAAGTGCAGTTTCAAGCCTAACTTTCAACCCAATTGTATAAACATGTATTTTGATAAATCTTTTACAAACTGTTTTATTCGAAATTATTTATGTAAATCAATTAGGCTATGTTCTGGGGACCATTATCGGAGCTCATTTAATACTCCCTACCACCTTAGATCTCACCATGAGAGTCACTACTCCTATGGAAATTCGATAATAACGTATTTATTTAGGATTAAAAAAGTTATTTTTTAGGCGAAAGTTTGACTATTCGACCATAGGCTAACCTATGGTAACAGAAATGCAAGAATAGACTAATAATAACAAAAAACCTAAAAGGTTCTAACCTATAGTATTTAGTCACAGTGTGTTTACCTGTATTCAACATTTAACAGTAGAATGTAAAACAACGTCGTTGTCTGCACAAATATTAGGCTAGGGTCGAATAGTAAACTTACACAATTTTGGATTTGGTGATCATGTATCTATACTTATAAAAGCCAAATACCCTTGACTCTTCACAGTTTTTCCAAAACCACGAGGCCTACAAACATGACATTTGGCACTAATACTCTTTATAGGCTCTTGACGCGCAGTAAGAAAGGGTTTCCAAAAATTATAAATTTTAGGATGGGTTTTAAGGGGGGGGGGGGGGGGGGTCAAAGTTACTAAATTACGATTTATCGAAACCTACCGAACGGATTGGAATGAAATTTAGTATGTACCTTCCTCTAGGGCCCTAGGTACTCGCTAAGAAAGGGTTTTAAAAAATTCGAAATTTTAGGGGGATTTGGGTGGCCAAAGTTACTAAAAAGAAACACCGAACGGATTGGAATGAAATTTATTATGTAGCTTCCTCTAGGGCTTTAGGTGCTCGCTAAGAAAAAGTTGTTTAAACAAAATCGAAATTTTAGGGGAGGTTTGGGGGGGGTCACAGTTACTAAAAATCCCTATAAGAAATACATAGTGTAATATATTTATTGATATAATATATTTTTTGTTAATAAACATTTAACTTTGATTTGTCTATCCGTGCAAAGCCAGGTCGGGCCAGTTAGTTTTTAGATAAAGTCAACACAATGGTTATAATGCTATACATATTCTGAAACTATAAACTCCCACTGGTTGTAAAAGGCATGCACATATTCAGACGAAATTTAAAATTACTGTGAACTAAAATATAGCTTATTTAATGGCCTACCCCCTAAACTAACTTGACTGCTCCCCCTTTTAGTTAAGTATAGCATTTTTGTATATCGTTATTCCAACTTGTCACAAATATATGAAATACTATATAGAATGCATGTTCATTAAATAAAACCGTTTGTTATTATGATGTTTAAATTGCTCATGCGCGTTACTATGAATATTGTTCTTCTAAAAATCGTTAACTTTCAGTACATTGTTCCAGAATTTAGGTTGATCCGAACTATTGTGAAGGACGTGTTTCTGTGAAATGTTTTCATAGATTAAGAAGTTAGACTTTAAGACTTACCGGTACTAAATAGCGATATTTACCCATTCTATAAAATGTGCGCCTTTTAATACTCACAAAAATAAGAAAATTAGCATCCAGGAAAAACGTAAGCACAGACAGACGAAAAGAAACGTAGGAACTACGTTAATACAACTAAATTACAATTAAAAAAATAATCGCATTTACAAAACACTTTGAGTAATTAATACTCAGGCACTCTTCAAAGAATGTTTACAAAACTTAATTACGGCCCTACCCAGCAGGCGTGTGGAAAGTAATACCTAATCAGCTAATTTAAACTTTAAATACTCAAGTTAGCCAACCTTCGTTTAATCAACTTAATTAATTAAATGTATACTGTGCGCTGTGTAATGTACAGACATCTTCTTTAAAATAGTAACAACAATTAGACCAAGCAGCTGAACCGCTATCTCTGACTGAGTTTCAAAAATTAAAATTATATGTTTTGTGTTTCAAACATTATTTGGGAAATTGGTCTTCTCAAGTAGACGTTGAATAGCTGCCTCCGTGTAGAATATGTTTGCACCTCGACCTCCAACCCCGACTCGGCTCACCTTCGATCCTCTCGCAGCGGAAAAAACTTGCTTTGTAAGTTTGCACTTCGATCTTGCTCAGATTATCGACTGAGTTGGCGAGATTGCACTTCGACCTTGCTCAGATTATCGACTGAGTTGGCGAGTTTGCACTTCGACCTTACTCAGATTATCGACTGAGTTGGCGAGATTGCGCTTCGACCTTGCTCAGATTATCGACTGAGTTGGCGAGATTGCGCTTCGACCTTGCTCAGATTATCGACTGAGTTTGCGAGTTTGCACTTCGACCTTGCTCAGATTATCGACTGAGTT
>JAGFPH010001281.1:245332-261294 GCA_018207615.1 Philaenus spumarius
ATTAAGAAATCACATGTCTCGTGGGCCCACTGTCTCGCACTGTACTGATGTCATCAAAGTTCACTGGGTTGCAATTTTCAATAGATTGTTATTAATTATTAAGTGGTGGGGGAGTTTATTTAGTCTCTGTTTCTGTTATAATTGTATCAAATAAAACATTGGAATCAAATCCAAGCTTTTCATTAAGTATGGTATGCGGTTCAGTTTTAAACATTTTATATAATTCATATTGTTCTAAAGCATTTAATAATTTGAACCTTTTCGCAGTGGTGGAGTATTCTTAAGGTATGGTCTATTGTATTGTAATTGTGGTTAAGATTGATGAGGTGTTCATTATATTTGGATTCAACACCTTGTAGGCGTAGAGTTTGTTTACTAGTGGGGGTGTGCTCCTTGAACCTCGTCTTGAACGATCTACCCGTCTGTCCAATGTATTTCATCTGGCAGTCGGCGCATGATAATTCATAAACACCAGTGCTGTCAAATTTGTCTCTATTATTCCTGTTTGTGTTAATCACCCTTTGTAAATTATATCCTGTTTTAAATGCTGTAGTGTATCCTTGTTTCTTAAAAATGTTGCTGACAATGTGCTGTAACTCTTCATTGTATTGTAACACTATATATTTATTCTCCGATTTTACCTTTGGTTTCCTAGACTTATTTTCTTGTTTTTTTTTAAATTCTGTCAACAATAGATGGTGGATATCCATTGTTGATGGCAATGTGTTTAATAGTATTGATTTCATTGTTGAAATCTTCTTTGTGCATGGGTATGTTACGGAGTCTGTAAACGAAACTGTTATAAGCTGCCATTTTGTGTGATGTAGGGTGGTTGGACGATGCGTGGATAGTATGGTCGGTATGGGTAGGTTTTCGATATATTTTAAAACTATGGCTTCCGTTTGACAATGTTATTGTTATGTCAAGGAAATTGATGCTGTTTTTCTGTTGTATCTCAGTTGTGAAGTTCAGGTTAGGGTGTAAACTGTTCAGGTATGTGGCAAAATTTGTTATTTGCCTACTTGTGCCATGGTATAATACGATTATATCGTCTACATACCTGTGGAAGTATATGATGTTTTTGCGGTGTTTGTTTACGTTATTGATGATGTGGTTTGTTTCAATGTAATTCAAGAATATTTCCGCCATGATGCTTGACAACGGACATCCCATCACTAATCCGTTGTCTTGGCTATAATATTTGTCGTTAAACTGGAAGTAATTCTGAGACAAACAAATGTTAAGTAATATTATTAATTCATCAATTGCTTCGTCTTTCATTTTTTTATTGGCTTTTAATATATTTGATAGTATGCAAACAGTTTCATTAACTGATTTATATATTCACAATTACAGTCACTAGAACTAATTTTGTAAATACCACTATTATCAAATAATTCTTTCTTATCTTTACTATTAACTAATAAGTTACCAAGATTATAATTAAAATAAAACCAGGTTTCACAACATGTTCATTAAGTTTAATGTCTTCCATATAACTATAATTGCCCACAAATTGAATCCAACATTATTTAATGTTATTCTTAACATCTGGTATGAATACCTTACCATTAGTTAGTTTCTTTTCTTTCAAACAAAATGCTGTCTATTAACTCTTATTTATATTTATTATTAAGAGCAATGTGTTTACACAAATTTCCGAAAATCCCTAGTATTTTACACAAAAACATAAATTTTTAACTTGTAAATTTTTATCCAAAATCGATTTGATTTTCTAAGTTACAGAGAGTTTTATAGCTTATAATAAACTCATAATAAATCATTCAATACCAAAGAAAAGATATAGAGTACCTCAAAACCGGAACCTTATTACAAAATTCACAAGAGTCAAAAACTTTATTTATGACAAATCAGACGAAAAAGTATTTTGGATTTTGTTCAATCTCATGTTTTATGCAAAGGCCGAGAAGAAATGCTGTAAAACACAATGAAGAAAAGTATCAACTTAGTATATCGCACCGTTTTTTTAATGTAAAACATAACTGGGTGTGTGAAAACTCTGTTATTTCAAACATTTACATATTGATATCGTGAGTTGTCTTTGGCTCCGAAACAAGACTTAGCTTAAGTACTGGCAGATAGTGCTGAAACACCCTGTATATTTTTATTTGCATATGTACATGACGTTGTTATTTTATTGTATTGGAAGGGGGGGGTAGTGACCTTTTGTCCTTTACGTATCTTCCTAGTCCTGTGGGTAATATAGTACAAAAATTTACTTCGACTTCTTTCCATTGCCAGAGAATTATAGCCTACCTTCCTTTGGGTTTAGGAAGCACCTATATTTCCAGTAAACATATTTCCAGGGTGTTTTTCACAAAAGTTGGGTTCAGAACAAGTTTCTGATTTAATAAAACTAATATAATACAAGAAATAAAACACATAATGGTAAAACAAAATAGTCGCCAAAAAGTTGAAAAATAAACATCAAACTTCACTTTAAGTAAGCTTATTTTGTATAGTTTCTTTTATTCCAAAAACTCAACTTATTCTGAAAATGGTAAAGACGTTTTCATTATCTACATCATTAATACTTACTTTTTCCATAGCAAATGTTCAGCAAAAGGGTAGGCTTATTTAAAAATAAAATTGAGTCCCTTCCATTAATTTTCCATCAACTACCCGTCTCCACCATCTGTTTAGATAAAAGAAAAAGTTATATATATATTTTTTTTTGTGTTATTCCACAATGCATTTGTTTTGTTTTCATCAATATTCAGGAAATGTTCATTTAAATTAATGAAATGAAAATAGTCTTTATTCAGCTTATATCCCTCATCTTGATTTAATGAATACATCATACTATTGCATTCTGTAAGGAATACATGTTGCTTCTAACTATTGAATATAAATATAATCGCACTAAACTCGTGAAAAATATTATTTATTAAAATAAAAACAGATCAAAATTCTCATAGAAATAAGTTTAATGGCAAAACGTGTTTCAACGGAAAAATCATCATCTTCAGTGAAATTTCAGGTACAACTAAATTATAACTGTATATAGTTGAATTTATTTATACTAGTTATAAAGTTATAATTTAGTTGTAGCTCAAATGTCACTGAAGATGACGACTTTGTCCTTGAAACGCGATTGACCTTACAACGGTTCAAGTGTGTCTGTCCATGTATTGTCCCCTCGATCATTGTATTACTCATATTATATTAACAATACAATGATCTGTTTACATTTTTTTTCGCCGCGGGAGTAGGTAAGCGAAGCGAGCAGGAGGCTGAGCCCTCTAGTAAAAGTAACATCAAAACGTCACTATAGTAACGACTAGCCTATTTAAAAGAAATGTTCTACAGCAGACGAAATTTAAACTAAACATTTTCGAACCTATACTGTCTTTACATAAACTTGGTCTCATTGATTACTATTTGAACGCGCACTTGAAGTTTCTCCATGTTGTCTCTGAATCACCTTGTGTGGTAATTTATCAGATGACTCAGTTATAACACAATATTTCAACGTCCATTTTAATAATTTGCGGATTAATTAACTTTTTTCCAGAATAGAAGAGGATAGTTAACTGAAGGGATGTTAACTACTTCACCCTTTACACCCCCGAGCAAGGTAAACAACAAGTATTAATTATGTGGATGGTGAGAGAGTTTAGACAGCTGAATAAATTGCAAGTGGACCTTGGAAATGTATTAAATTGTACACAATGAGAAGTAAAATAATTTGTATTTTTGTTCTCTCTGTTTTACTTTATGATTTCTAAATATTGTACATTTCTAAAAAGAATAATTAGGTGGAACAAGTTTAAACCAATTCGGTCAGTGTTAAACAAATAAAAAGTGTCCCTAACTTTCGCGGAAAATCGTAAAACATTTTCCGTTTTTCCGTGTTTAACAGCCATGTTAAACAATGTTATGCAGTTTGTCAACAATTACGTTCAACATGTCCTAAAGATTGTATACCATAAACAAACAAAGAAGCTTACTAATCTAAAAAGTAAACAGTGCCCAGATAACAATGACCTATGCCAACATAAATTTTATAATAGGGTTTCTAACTTAACGGATATACATTTTAATATTGCGGAGTTAGACATTCTTAACAAAGGATTAAAATATAACATTCCACACAATAATAAGCAACATATATTCAAAGAAATTGTGAACGCAGAAGCTGCGGTGAAAACGATTCCTAATTACGCTACTCAGATCGAAACGCGAGCTTTATTGAATAATAAACTAAACAGACTTTTAAATAAACAGAAAAATACCAATACTTTTAAACATAAGGGTCGTAATGAGTTGAAGATATTAAAACAAATACAGACCAAGTTAATTGACAATGACGCTCTAATCACCAAGGCTGACAAAGGTAACACCCTTGTCATTATGGACAATGACAGTTACAATAAAAAAGTTGATAAGTTTATAATAGACAATAACATCAAGCCGCTTAAGAAAGATCCAACCTGTGACTTCGTTAAGAATTTAAATAAGACGATTAATAAGTGTACACACTTATTTGACGAGAACACCCGCCGCATGTTGAAGCCTATTAATGCCAAAGCGCCAATATTCACAGGTCTACCAAAGATCCATAAATCTGACACACCGATTAGGCCTTTAATTAATTTCACCCAAGCACCATGTTATAATATAGCCAAAAAATTATCTGCTGTAATAAAGAATAACATTATTATCGAAAACAACCATAGTGTAAGAAATAGTGCAGATTTTATTAACCAAATAGATGAAATAAGATTATTACCAAGTTATAAGATAGCCTCGTTTGACGTTGTGAACTTGTACACTAACGTGCCGGTCACAGAAACAGTCGCCATATTGGGTGATATTCTTTCAGAAAGTAAAATAATGAAATCTACAGCCATAGGTGAATTGATTAACTTATTAGAAGTAGTACTTAAACAAAATTACTTTTCTTTTAATGGCAGATACTTCATCCAAGAGGAAGGCCTAGCGATGGGATCTCCACTTTCAGGATTGCTAGCTGATATATTTTTAAACCATTTTGAGAACATGTATCTGTTATCTGATATAAATAAATTCTACCGTCAAATAGTATTATACAAAAGATACGTTGACGACACCTTTATCATATTCAATGGATCTTTACGACAAATAGATAACCTTAAAATGTACCTAAACAGCATTAATAAAGCTATACAGTTCACTCTCGAAACGCAAGAAGAGAACAAATTGAACTTTTTGGACTTAACTATAGAAAAACTGGAAAACACATTTAAATATAAAGTATATAGAAAACCCACTACAACAGATATTACTATACATTCAGACTCTCATCACCCCACATCACAAAAAATGTCAGCTTATTATAGTTTCATTCACAGATTGTTAACTATTCCTATGGACACAGACGCGTTCAAAGAAGAATTAAATACCATTAAATTCATAGCGAGGGCGAATGGTTACAAAGTTTCGATGATAGACAAATTAATGTATAGGCAGCTACATAAACTAAAAACACCTAAAAAAGAAAAAGTAAAAAGAACTTTTGTTTCTATGGAATACGGAAGCCTTTTCCCAGAAATTATAAGTAATATCTTCAACAAGTTGAATATAACACTGGCTTTCAAAACAAAACACAATATAGGTAATATACTGCGACCAAAGACACCTACAACTGTTGAAACGTTAACAGGTGTTTATAGAATATCTTGTAGTGATTGCAACAGCCAATATATAGGACAAACAGGCAGAAACTTTAAAACTAGATTCAAAGAGCACCTTCCGACCAGCAATATTTACAACTTAAAGTCTAGTTATGCACGTCACCTGATAGAAAATAATCACGTATTCAACAGTTTTGACGTTAATTTCCATCCTTTACACATATGTAGTAAGGGCAAATACATGGATGCTGTGGAAGAATACGAAATTTATAAAGCTTTTAAAGAAAACGGAAATGATTTACTAAATGAGAAACTTAATTTCCGTTCCAACTTATTGTATGACACTGCGATGACGTTGGGAGATAAGACATTGGACAATACTGGTCAAGCCATCGCTTATCAGTAGTCCGGGAACCGTTGAAACCGTTGGTGTACACCCACCGTGTAGTTTTGTTCGTATTTAATTTATATGTATGTTTGTGTGTTTGTAGTGTTTTAATGTGCTAACGATCTCTCAAGAGTGATTATCTGAAGATGGAACATAGTTCCGAAACGCGTAACTTTTAAAAAAAGCTACAATAAGTCACAAGACGGAAGTAAGTACCATAATCGTAAAACATTTCCAAAACAATCCAAAATATATTTTTATAATCCGTTTTCAAATCCGTTGTCAAAGATGCGTCTTACCCGTAACATAATTCTAATCGATTTAGGATGAGATTACATCGAGTCACAACTATTTACTGTGTTCACAAATTGTACTTGCTAAAATACAATCACAAGATGGCGTCGTTTATCATATCGGTAATGCCTCTGGGTGGCTGGTTGTGGTTGTCCAATTTTCGCGGTAAGATAAACTCAACTATTGTAAGAAACCCGTAATGGATCTTTTATGGCCAATATTTATTCCAATGTTGATTTATATTTAATGGTTTAGCCGGAGCCTTAATGTCAACCTTTACTGTCTATCAACCTCTTGTTGAATATATTGATAAGGAAAGCTAACCAATTCAATAAGGGTTCGTTTCAACAGTTACATAAACACAAAGAATTTTTTATTAGCATAAAAATAAAAAAACTGAATCGTCGCGAACAGCTGTTATTTTAACTCGCAACTGTGAACATTACTAGTCAACAACCTTTGCGATTAGAAAGAAAACTAAAACTCTTTAAACTTCCTCTCAAATAAAACGTTGCTTGAACCAGGGATTTTCTTTAAGGAGTTCCATTAAGGGCCTAAAACATTTGTTTCGATTTTTATTGCATATTATTATTACTCAGATCTTCCTGTTTAATTTGATGTATGATAATACTATGTTTCTCAAAGCGAAAGTGATGTTATATAATACATTTAGTTTGAATGTCCGTGCGAAAATGTATATTTTTGACTTCCAGAGGTATTGCATATAATATAGTACTTACTCATTGTAATTATGGTTATGATCAGTAATTTTACTTTCCTGAATTGGATAACCTGTGTCTAAATGTAGTTAGCAAACAGCTGTATCGTTTTTGTGTTTCAAACGATTTTTGTTGTTGTGATTTGTTGTTTTGAGGTTATTTTAGTGTTTACAAATACTGTTAGTGTTATAGGAAAAATAGTGTTATACAAATTGTGTTTTTTATTGTTTTAGTACCATAATATAGTGTAAATAATGCCTAGATCTAGTAAAATATTTAAAAGAAGTTCAAATAGTAGGTCTTGATTTAGATCCATGACAGGCATAAATGTGACAGACATAATATGCAAGTGCATCCTACTAAAAATAAGGTAGAAACTTTAAACTTGATTTACCGTAAATTATATATTTTTTTAACAAGTGTACCTTTTTCTAAGGAACTATATGCCATAACATAATAAAATTTTTACAGTGTGTTCATTCATATGTTGTGCAACCTTAAAAACAGGGGTTTTACTATAAATTTACCAGAACTGGAGATAAAAATTAATAATACTTCAAAAACATGGTAAAAAATTTGAACTTTAAAAAAAAATTTTTTCAGCAACTAAATGGAATTTAAAAAAATCCTTGTGTTAAAGCAGGTGCAATGTAAGGAAGAATATGCAGAAACAATTTCAGATTGATAGCTTTAGTATATTTTGAGAAAAAGGAACCTCAAGTTGACAAAATTAACATGCGTTAGATAGCCCTTTACGGAACCCCTTAAAAAGGATGCAAAATGGTGATATTTGTATAGCTTAGGATCATTTATTGCTCTCTAAAGGCTAATGTTTATAATATGGTAATCATAAGAATTAAAATATGAAATTTGCAAAAAAATCATTACATATTCGGTGTTATATTGTTTTTCTATACTTGGCCCACTAATTGTCAAAGCACACGTTGTTATTATTTTTTGACACTGTCTAAAAGTGCGGTGCAACAGATGATTCTCTTCTTGCTAATGCTAATTCAAAGTTATTCTCAAATTATAAATTAATTTTAAAATAGTTTTATTTCTGAGTCAATTAAAAAAAAAATATTAATGATATTTTCCGAATTAGTCATTTGTACACTGGAAGGCTGGAAGTTATAAAAACTAAATTTATTTTATTAAACTTCTCACTAATGCTACGTATACACGTTTTATTTAAAACGTAAGAGATTTAGTCTTCAAAATACCTATTTTTATCACAGATTCAATACATTTTTGGACGCTCATCTTAGGTGGGCAATGAGTAAATTATTCCATATATTTTATTTAACAATTCAGAATTATATTAACTGTTAACTGCATTCTGTAAGTTTACTTTGAACTTGACAACTTGTGGGTGTCAAATCGGTTAAACACTGGATGATGATAATAAACAGTAAAGAAGCTTTCTCGGGTATTTTATTATTTCATTGTTTTTAACAAAAAATATTACAATAAGTGTTTTAAAAAATGGTATCACAAACTCAAAGCCAATGTATTAAATAACATTAAACGTCTAAATCCGAATTACTTTAAATCATAAAAATTGCCAACATGATTTTGGCCTGCTTTAAAGAAAAATACTAATGATAAACTTAAGAAATACATTTGTTTCAAAGTATAAAATCAGCTGTTAGTTGAAATTCGATTATTCTTATTTGTCTCATTACTTTAACGCTAGCTTGATTCATTATGTTCAGGTGGCCGCAATGTGTTTTTTTTTGCTGACCAAAAAAGTGTTAACTTCTTACTGGACTAAAACTGGTCGTTTTTTGCATTTTCATGTGATCGATTGTCTATTTAAATGTAAAATTTTCAGTAATAGTCAAAAATATATTCCTCATTTAATTTTAATAAACACAACTCCACAACTAATAAAGGTTCAGTTTTTTTGTATTAACCATTTCAACTATACAGCAGTTGCTAGAACGAGATATAATTTTGGAACGGCGAATCTTAATAATTCGATCACGTAGTTAAACCGTTAACACGAGTTGTGCGAATTTCCAAAATTAAGTTTATATGTTTTATGGATTCAACTACTTTTGAAATTGATTCTACTCACGAAGACTTTGAATACGAGTACGAAATATATTAATAGAATTAGTTTGTACCTCAGCCAGTAAATCCGGCTCAAGCTTGCAGGGGAAACGCTCATTGTGGCCACTGATTGTGGGCTGCGCTTTGAGAATGTGCATTTCGACTTTACGACATCAGATTAATGGTTGCATCGCTTTGCTCGCAGTGAACAAATTCGCTATTTATGGTACTTTATTGTATTTAACGTTTTGATCAGTTTTGGGTGAAAAGATGGGCTATAAAGTCGTGTAAAAAACAAAATGTGCAGAATAATATCATAGACGTTTGTATTATAAAATGTAATGACTCATTAGATTGAGTCTAGCTGGTTTCATTAAGATTCATGTTGGCGGCAACTTTGCCTTCTTCTGGCAAAAAAAAAAATGATTAACTTCTTACTGGACTAAATCTGGTTGTTTTATGCATTTTTGTGCGAACGATTGCCGTAGGCTAGTAGTTTTATAAATTTGGTTTCATTGATTACTATTTGAACGCGCACTTGAAGTTACTCCATTTTGTAATGAATCACCTTGTTTGGTAATTTATGAGATTACTCAGAAATTTTTTTTTACTGTGTTTCGAAAAAAAAAACAAAAAGTCACAGTTATAATATATTTCACAGTTACACAGTTATAATATATTTTACAGTTACAAAATATTTCAACATCCATTTTAATAGTTTGCGAATATATTAACTTTTGCTTGGACTGTAGAGGGTAGTTAACCGAAAGGTTAGTTTAAACCTAAATACTTTCTCCCTTTACGCCACCGAGCAAGGTTAACCCCAAGTATTAATTATGTGGATAAAGAGAGAGTTTAAACTGCTATATAAATTACAAGTCGGACCTTGGAAAGAAATTAAATTATATTCAATGACAAGTAAATTAAATTGAGTTTCTGTCTTTACGCGTTCTAAATATTGTACATTTTTAAAAAGTGTTGAGTAATTAAATGCAAAGTGATTTTAGCCCAAAATAAACGCCGTAAATACCCGTTGAAACCGATTAGGTCGGTGTTACAGAATTTGCAACAATTCCCTAACTTTCCCGGAAAATCGTAAAATTTTCCAAAATAATTTGTTTTTATCTTCGGTTTTTTATTTCCGCTTTCAAAGACATGACTTACCTATAGCATAATTATAATCTATATTTAGAATGAGATTGCTAAAATAAAATTATAAAAAATGGCAATTTATCGGTAATACTCTGGGTTGCTGGTTGTACTTGTTCGATGTTCTACGGTAAGATAAACACGGTTATTATAAAAACACTCGTATTGTAACTTTTATTGAAAATATTTATTCCAATTTCGATTTACATTTAATGGTTTAGCCGGAGCCGTTACAATAGACATCAAATCTATGATTAAAGCTGTACTCTAAACCCTTCGGTGCATTATGACCTACAACTTACGTCAATGCATTTCTTATCTAACTGTGCTGTAATAAAATCTGCATGTCCTTTGGGTGTTTACTTGAATACAATATTGCAAAATAATCGAACTGATATCTAGTCCTATCATGTCAGCTTTAAAGTGGGTCAGCCACCGTTTGCTTTACTTCCGCCCTCATACCACCAAAGTCTGGGTATGTGTTAGAGTTTTTAAGTAATACTTTTTATAGTTAATTACAGCTAAACTATATTGTAAAAAAGCCTAGTATAAAACTGTTTCGTTTATTTTACCAAGTTTAACCTGCGTAGATGAAATGCCATCAGCTTGTTTCAAAACAATTTTCAATCATTCAAATACTTTTCAGCCTTGTTTTCAACCTATACTACTCAGCCATCAACGGGTAAACGTTTCCTTAAAATCTGACAGCTCGTGTTAAATCGTAATAAAGAAACATACATGCATACAAAACCTTAACTTTATAGTATTTTTAATGTACCACAATTTTTCTCAAAAACTATACTTTAATCCAAGGTGCACAATTTTCAAAAACCACGCTCAGTATAATTAATTTGCAATGATTTTTCAATGAGTTTAACATCATGCTGTGTCGAATATAAACCACAAAGCATTCCTCTGTTCTCTTGATGCATTACATCTCCCATAGTTCTGTATTGTTATAATTTCCTTTCAAGTTTATTACCAAGGATTAATATAGACCTGGAGTTTAAATGTTAAGGGTCTTCTATACCTTACGTACCGTGTTTCGGACGCCGTGTTTCAACCTAAAAAGTTGTGAAACATCTTAAATTGTTCTTAAAGGCTTTGTGCTTTTGTCTTATATCTCATAATTGAAAGAAATCGTCGGCAACTCCTTTTAATCAACAGTTTAAATGAGTAAAAATCGATTATTTTAACGCATTTTTTGGGACTTTTAAGCAATAATTTCCATATTTAAGCTAACACGTAAACAATATAAAGCATTCTTTATAACTTAAAGTAGTTTTCCAGATTATTAATGTATAAATAGAATCCGAAACACGGTATTACGAATGCATGTTTCAACGATTTTGCGGCTTGAGTCTGGCCTTTTGCATTGAAATCATACTGTACACTCGGGAGTTTTCTTCAAGGTAAAGAAGAGCCTTAAGGAAGACAGAAACAGTTAGTAGTTAATAACCAAAGTGAGAGGTGGCGCTGTCTTGCATCACTGGGAAGCTGTTGTCCGCTTGGGTAACATTTCCTACGAATATTGGACTGGATTGTGTGTAAAATGGATTTCGTTATTCATCTTAATAGTTATTACGATTTTTTTAATTTAACGTTTTTCAAAAGACATGGAACGTAAATTGAGTCAATGCAAACATATTTTTACATATCATGTTTAGTGGTATTTTTTATTTTCGATTATTTTTTGTTTTAATAATAAAAGTTAAAAAGATAAACTTTCAAAATAATAATAAAAAAAACAAAACAATATAATGTATTTATACATTTTGTGATCATATAATTATAATAATAATTTATAACATTTAATTTGGTATAAAAAGTAATCAGAACCTAACAAAGCTGATATAATATTACTGGTAACATTGATAAATCACTGAAATAGAAAATTACAAGGTTAGACTCTAATATGTAAATACTTGAGTTTTATCTATCTTACGGATTTCATATTTAAATCAAATATAGTTTGAGTATCTTGTTGCCCAAAAAAGAACACCCACATCATTATTTTAGCAGTTCAGATATTATGATTTTTAGAATACAATAATCAGAATATGGGTGATTCAATGTGAATCAATTTTATGTTTCAAATCTATAGATATAATAACATCGTGTCTGTTTGTTTATGTTTGTGACGACGCCAATTGAGAACGGCTATACAACGTTTTTATTTTGTTTGTTGAAGAGTATGTGTGTGTAAAATTACTCCATGCGAGTGCTCTAGACGTATGGGTGTGAGAGTTAGTGTACGGTTATTATTCTGAAATTATGGGCAGTTTTGTTAAAACACAATTTTTATGTGTCCATTCATTGATTACGCTTGTCAAATAGACGCTTGGAATTTTTATAATAACCGTATTCAACTTACAGCGTGGACGTCAGATGAGTAGAGACAAGCAATCTTTCTACATCAGAGATATGCGCTAATTTTATGATCGGTCATTTTTAAAATTCCAACATATAAATCAAATTAATAATAACGGTTTGACGTAAAAGAAATACTAAACAAGTATATTAGAACGAGGAGCATTGGTTTCTGAACACACGAAAGGAATACAGATGTTTAAATATACTACATATTATATATGTTTGTCCTATTTATTTTACACAATTCAGTATAATATAGGTAGGAAATGATTCCCCAGGCGGAAAGTAATTTCCCAACAATCATATCAAGGTGACAGAACCAGGCCTTCACTTCGGATATTAACACATCCTTACCTTCTTTAACTCCAGACATATCTTAATCCTTTATAAGGAACTTAAAGTCGCATTGTAGCCCTCAAGAGTAATGGGAGATGTAACTTATCAGAACAGAGAAGTGTTTGATGGTTTATACTCGGCACCTTGTTAACGCGCAGTTAAATGCAGTTCAAATTAATTATTGTAATAGATTTTGTAATTCTGTTCGTGGTTTTTGAAATCTTTTATTTTTAAATAAAATATAATTACGCTACTGGCGAAAATATTAATGCTCAAAAAAATACTAAACAACTTTGTATTTTTATCAAGATTTAACTTAAACCATCAGACTTTGATGAAACGTTTAATAATTTATTAAGCTTTGTCAGCCTTGTACCTTAGTTTATATTTTGTAAGACCTATCTCTAAAAAATGTTATAGTGTTAAATATCGCCTTATACATACATGCGTTTCCTGCTTTCATGTCTGAGTTCTTGCTCTAAGCAGCAGAAAGAGTGTGAATTGATTTTTATTCAATCCACAAATAGATTTTCTGTAAAAATGAAAATTCAGAGTCAGACTAAAATATATTTTGAATCAAAATTTTTAAAAAACATGGAAACAAATACATTTAAATTATAGTAAACTTTCTTTATTAAAATTAAATTAAAAGCGAAGTTAAGTAAAAAAAAAAATTTTAAGCTAACAAGTGTCCAGTGTAAAACCATTGAAAACAAAAAAGTGAAATGGCAAGTTATGCCAAGGAAAGACTGTAAGCAAAAATTTATATTTATTAGCAGTAGAGCATATAACATAATTACATATGTACATAACCAAATGTAAATAGAGTTAATTACAAAAAAAAACAATTATTAAAGTTAAATCATATATGTGAAAGGTTGAAAAATCTTAAAACGACAATACTTGTCATCATTTTCCGAATGTGGATGATTGAGGAGTGAATGCGTGAATTATTGTTTTACATAGAATTAATCGTTAAACCAGTACAACAATGAAGCAATTCGATCACGCAGCTAAATCGCTGACGTGAGTTGAGCAAATTTCAAAAATTAAGTTTATATGTTTTAGGGTTTCAAATTGGTCTACTCACGAAGGCGTTGAATAGCTGCGTGTGTGTACGAAATATATTAGTAGAATTTGTTTGCAAATCAACCTTGTGGCCTCGTATAATGGACTGCATCGCTTTGCTTCGATCGCAGCGGAGCAGAAGCTGCAACTACGGTAAAATCCCCCTCCCTCGCCGTGGATTTGATTCTGATACTGTTATGGTATTTTACATTGAATGTTATGTTATGTATAATGTTACATAAATGTTTTCAATATCGGGGAACCAGAAGAGCTGTAAGGTCGTGTAAATATAAAAATGTGCAGAATAATCTCCTATATTTTATTATAGATAAAGCCCAAACATTTTGACAAACTCAATTTTGGAATAAAATCTAAAAGTTTTGATACACTTGTAATACATTGCCACATTAAAAGACGGATTGTCTTAAAACTGAGCGATTTTATGCTTTTATATTATTATCGCCGTATCCTTTATAAGTGTTAATATTTTATGTGTTGTAGTATGGCATTGCATTGTATGTTCACTGCTCTGACGAGGAAACAAAAGTGTGGATGTAATGACAAAGTTTCCCGCAACAACACATTAGCCGTTCCCCTTCTGATGTATATCCATTACACTTTACCTCAGTCACGTCCCTAACGCGGTGTCTGGAATTTAAAACAGTTCACTTTATCCGGAGATAGTACACGTCAAGTTACAAATCCGAGTTTACAATTAATTAACACAAAACCTGACGGAACGTTTTATTAATCACAGAAACAATTCCAATATTAAACAGTTAAATATGATTGACATGTTCGATTAGAATATCTATGCTAGGCCAGAGAGTTCTTAGTATCTGTGGTAGGATGGCGGAAGTAAAACTAACGGTGGTTGCCTCGGTTCCAAGTTGACGGGAATTATAAATTATTTGGTGTCTTGCCTCAATGCTTTGCCAAATATAATTTTATTTTCCAGGTATTCAGTATATTTTAATTTAAAATATGTTTTGAAATATTTTGATTAAAAATGAAAAAATGAAAAAAAAGTATGTACAATAGCCTATAGAGTTAACAAAGTGAAAAGGTTTTAGTACTGAGAATATTTGGAAATCCTCTGACATTATAAAATATTTCAAGAGACAAGATTTGCTCATGACAAATCTAGAGGCAAAATGGAAAACAATACGCTTTTATTTTATTTCCATATTTTTCACAACTATATAAAACTGTTTTTCTTATATTAACGATTTCTATAGGAAATATGAGCTATTGCAGTGACACTTATGGTGAGACTTTAGGTCGGGAGTGGTCAATGAGAACCTATCATGGTCCCCAGAGCACGTTTTGGGGTGTCATTAAACAATATATATATATATTTACTCTAACGGCCGCATAGTTATGTCCAATTTGATCCAAATTTCGTAAATACTTTTGTTTTTATTTATCGCTCGGATTAGATCGTTAGCAAAAAACCCCAACAAAGTTTATGGCTGAAAGTAGATATTTGGTAGATTTTTCGTACCAAAATTAAAATATTCGGGAGTTTTATATAAAAAAATAAATGTAGAAGATTATTCTGCACATTTTGTTTCTTAACAAGACCTTACAGCCCGCCTCGATCACCAAGATCGATCAAAACTTAAAATACCATGAAAAACCCGGCTAAAATTCACGTGGAAATTTTACCTTGGAGGCAGCCCCTGGAATGGAGTCTGCAACCGATATTAAAACTCGCGAGCGGCATTGTCTGCTGCGATAGAAGCGAATCAGTCCATAATCCGAAATCGCAAAGCGGAAGAAAGCAGTTCGTGCGCCGCAACTGGAGTTGATGTGTAAAAAAATTCTACAATATATTTCGTATACACATGCAGCATTCAGCTTCTTCTTGAGTAGACCCATTATAATAATAATGGGATGAAATCTTAAAACGTATAAACTTAATTTTGGAAATTCGCTCAACTC
>JAGFPH010001281.1:266294-282681 GCA_018207615.1 Philaenus spumarius
ACGATACCATCATAATAAGCTTTATAACTTGCTAAATCATCGATTGAAGCAGAGTCGAACGTACGGCCATCTGGCGCATTTTCAAGCCAAAGTACAGCATAAACGTGAGGACTTCCACGGTGTTGGTATTCAAAACGCCACCAAAAATCAGTAATGTTCAACTTTTCCTTCAATATGTCCATGAAAATGCAAACACGCTTCGAGAAGTACTCGTCCGCAATAACTGGGTTTTCGCTAAGTTTTTCTTGCATCAGTTGGCTTGCTTTTTTCTCAGTAAGTAAATTGAATTCTTCGGCAGATATACCGAAATATCTCACCAAACAATTCCACCAGAGGTCTGCAGTGCTTAACGTAAGGAATAACGTTGGTACGCCTAGCTGATTGACCATTGACTGTAGCTCTAAACGCCGTTGGTACCAGAACGATGACGTGCCACGGATTTTGGAACCCCATGTAAGTAAAAGTTTTATTATCGACGGGTTTCGGTTAACTTCGGCCACTAATTGATGGATATTACCAGAGAAGTCATTTTTCTTAGCGAAGATAGCACTCTGTCGACAGGCATCGTGTCTTTGCATTGTATTCAGACAGAAAAATCGGAATCGGGGCTCTTGAGAAAATCGCATGTCTTCATATCTTATAAGAAACTCACACCACTCTCGAAATGATACCTTAATGCTCCGTGTTAGGTCTAGGAAATCTGTAGCACCATTTGGAAACAAATGTGGGAATGCTTGTGGAATATAGCCGGTGTGTGTAAACTCGTTGATTGGCATAGGTGAAGCTCTTGGCCATTTGATTTGGTTTACTATAGCAGATTCTTGACTTTGTCTCGGTGCTAGCGGAACTGTTGATTCTTCAATATAATCTTCGTCAAACGATTCATCGGATAAACCTCCTTGTTCAATACATCTTAATTGATCAGCGACATTATCATCCAAAGGCAGAGATTCAATAGCGTCCATATCGATATGAACATCAACGTAATATTGATTATGCGTTTGGAGCCAGCGAAGTGCTCGAAGGACCTTTTGTTTCCTTACGCGGAAATCAGAATAACCTGTGACACCAGCGCGGCGTACGATAACAATCCCAAGCGATGAAGGCGCGATTGGCAGCGAAGTTGCAATATCAGTTATATCTTGTTCAACGTTTATTACATGTCCTTTATAGTGATATTGACCAAAGGATCTACATGCTTTGAACTGATATACGCGCATGACAGGATGGATGCGAGCGATTAGCATTTGCTCAATCATTGAGAGATGCTGGAGTTCTGTAGGAATGATCCACGGTTGCATGTTGTTGGCCGAAGAGAATTTTACAGGATTTTTCAAGCATAAGGTACAAATATAGTTGTCAGTGCTGACTATGTTCAAGCGTCTGCAGACTGTGCATTGTCGGTACGCTAGTGCTTCCAAATTATGCCTAAACCTCTGAGCATATTCTTCATCAGTTGTATGTGCAATAGTCTCCTGTCGATTTTGGCGGGATGCATTAACGGTACGTCGTCCAAGATTGGCATTTGGTATTTGGTACGTCGTCCTCTGCGTAAACGTGGCATTTACGGAAGAATAAACACATACATTTGTTACAGTTAATTACTTAACCTCTTGAGACCCGAAAGCTAATTCTGTCCCCATATGAGGACATTTGGTTTTGACCATATATTAATGAAGATCCTTCTATTACTTCATTTAAACCCACTATACTTGTTTGAGGACAGTTCTGGTGAGAGATTCAATAACTGTTTACAACATATTTACTTAGGTCAGCTGATTTTTGATGGAAGTCTTGTCTAAATGGTGTATGCTTAGATTTCTTTTTGAGACTTTATCATATGTGTTTCTAATATTTAAATGAGTAAAAACAATAATTTTTGTATGTTTTGTTGTTACTTTACTACTGTTTAAACTGTGATTTTCAGTATTTTTGATTTCATAATCTTTCTTTAACAAGGATCCCCAAACGAGGACTCTGGGACTATGCCCCAACTCTGTGTAGTGTTTGTTGGCAAACTATGAGGTCATTAATTTTGGTAGGCTTTTGATAAAAATCATATTTATTTTAAGTTATTAATCAAAATGAATGTTTTAAGTACTAGTCAAATTTATGATTTGATTGAAAGTAGCAATTTATCTGAATTTGAAGACGAACTTGACGAAGAAAATGAAAATATTTTAATAAATGGTACTGATAATCAGCAACAATACAATGTGTGAAATGTGGTGTTTTCCTTTGTTTGGAGAGTTTGTACAAAACAAATAACTGTTTACTATTATTTCATTCAAATAAATAAAACTGTGAACTATTACATGTTGTTGGCTAGACAAATTTTTACAATAATAATAATTGGCTGGAAAATAATGTATTAAAATAAACAGTGAAGTTCATTATATTTTATGCAGCTTACTTTCTCCAAATTATACATACTAACTTATTTATATTCATGTAGTCTTATTTTCATTGTGACCGTATTGTAATTATATTTATTTAACTTTTAAGTAAATTAATTCATTAAAATAGCTGATTACAATGTTGAGAATAAAATGGCCCTTCATGAACCCAATGCTCTCAAAAGAGGACAGTAATAAAATTTGATTGCTACCTATAATAAACAATACATTTTAAAACTTTTACCTTTTCTAGTACAGCAACTATATAGGTTGTTAAAAAATATCATTATTTTTAAAAATGAAGACACACAATTTTCTGGGTCTCAGGAGGTTAAGGTAAACAAAACAACAATTAACATGGAACGAATTTAAAAACGATTTCTATTAAAAACAGCTGTTTATAATAAGAAACAAACTAATCCAGCTGCTTTCGTGGATGTAAATAATGATGTTTATAGTATTCAGGAGGTTATAAAAACATTTCTATGCAAAACAGCTGTTTATAATAAGAAACAAACTAATCCAGCTGTTTTCGTGGAAGTAAATAATGATTTTTATGGTCCTTATTAAAAATAAAACAGACATTATAATTTAATAGTAGGCCTATTTATTTATAATATACGGTAATTGATAGCGAGCGACCAATATTAACAAACACAAACAAAAATTAACTAAAAATGCTTACTATATTTTAATTCAATTCAAACATTGGTTGTTACATACCTATCTATACTAATCTATATCTATATCTATACTAATATTATAAAGAGGTAAAGTTTGTTTGTTTGTTTGTTTGTATATAGGGGATAATCTCTGAAACTACTGAACCGAATGAAAAAATAGTTTTACTAATAAAAAGCTACACTATCCCTGAGTACATAGGCTATAATTCATTTCGATAAAACACTTTTTTATTTTAATATTTGTAGATTTAGTAAGAATAAATTCTTAGGTTAGGCCTAGACTGGATAAATCAACACATGTATTAACATTTGTTACCATAGCAACCAATTGAATAAAATAACAGTTACCAGCTCTTTGATTTAATATTTCCATTTTCAGCTAATTTCAAACTTTGTATTTCTAGCTTTTAGGTTAGGTTTTTATTAAAGTCTAGACCCGAGCCTCAATGGTTCTTTTAATATTTTTTATAACTGCTGTTATAAAATGTACGAAATAATTTGATTTGAACATTTAACATTATTTACCATCTTTGCTTTGAGGTTATTATTAATGCTACACCTTTATTATAAAGAAATCATAACACGATTGTGTTTATAGAAGATTCCATCGGGGTGTTGGCGTGCGGAGCACGCAGGGGTCTCCCCTAGTTATATATATAACAGCTGATTTGGATCAAAAACTGAACATAATTTTAGGTTAGGCCTACAATGAACTAAAACACTAATTGGGCTAACTATTAGAATCAGGTTTTTTATAATTCTTCACAACTACCAGTTTTTTTTTTTTGTAGATTAGGTAAAAGCAAACAAAAGGTTTACTGTATTATCTATAAAGGCTTACAAAATATAAATCTAAATTTGTGTAGTATATTCAAGTGGCATAAAAACCATTTTGCAATTTGATTACTTATGTCAACGGGATGAAATGAGATAACTTCCCTTAAAATTAAATCAAGCAATAGCGAAGCATTGCGGGTCCACTAGTTATATATATAATAAAAATGAATTGCTGTTTCTTTGAAATCGCATCAATTGAGAACGGATCGACCAATTTGGCTATTTTTTGTTTTAAAATGTTCGTAATAGTGCGAACTAGGTTTTTATATAAAGAAAAAGTACCTGGAGACCGAGCTAAAGCTCGATTATAAGCATGGCTATGATTTCAATAATAAATATTGGATTATTGAGTTTTGAGGTTAGGCCTATAACATTAAACAACTAAATAAAGGGTATATACAACATTAGGCTTACCTGTAATAAAAATACAGTTTAAAGGATTAACCACAATCTCAACGCTATGCCTCAGAAATAAGTCAGGCCTAAATTAAAGTATTATTTCAATATCGAATTATTCCTAGGTCCTAGTTCGCTCACGTCAATAACTATTATTATTGCAAATTTCCGTGAACATCATTTAGGTTAGGCCTATAACATTAAAAAACTAAATAAAGGGTATGTTTATTATGTATTCGTTGCCATGGTAACTATAAATAGATACAACATTAGGCTTACCTCTAATAAAATATACAGTTTAAAAGAAAGCAGATGATTATTGTAATGGCATTGAAAACATTTGCATCAGCTGTGCTTTGTATTGTTTAAAATGGACAAATTTCACTTTTTAATTTAATAAAAAGACGTAGAAAACGAATTTTCCCAGACTGGTGACCATTTCGAATCGATTTCTCGTGGCCAAAAGCCTAATATAAAATCAAAAAATCAAAAATCCTTAGACGGAGATTCCAGATTCATTTAGCAGACAAACAATTATCTCTCGCTTTAGAAGATAAGATTTGAAAAGTTTCCCGAAAAAGTTTCAAATTTGGAAAAAACTAAACAGCCTATTTTGTATGGACTCAAGACCATAGCGCACAAACAGCTGTTTGTATAAAATGCTTAGTAACACATGTTTGTTTACATTCATTACCATAGCAACTTTAGCAAATTTATAATCAGTTTATTATTCTTCAAAACCAATAGCTTTTTAGATTAGATTGACAAATTAAAAGCAAACACAAACAAAAATCAACAAAACATGCTTAGGCTTACTATATTATTATAATTCAATTTAAACATATGTTGTTACATATTATTATAAATAAAACAACTGATATGGATCAAAAACTGAACATAATTTTAGGTTAGGCCTACAATAAACCAAAACACTTTTATTTGTAGGATCCATGAAATAAGTTTTAGTACAATTTTATGCCAATCCTAACGTAACACTTTCTGGAGTACTGAAATAGGTTTCGATAATGGAGGAACTCCGAAACGCGTCGACAAATTTAAGTGAAAGAGTTACGTTAGGATTGGCAGAAAATTGCACTAAAACTTATTTAATATTTTATTTTGAAAGCAATTCCTTCTGCCTTAATACTGTTTGTTGCATTGCAGTACAAAAATTCTATAAAAAATGTTCTGTAAAAAATATTTACACGAAATTGGATTCAAATTAAATCTAAAGACGTATACAACATAAGGTAAACAATTTTTTTTTTGCCCTAGGGGTCATCCGAAATTTTTGCTTAAGTAAATGTTATGAAATGGAAAAATTACCCTTAAAATTAAATCAAGCAATGGCGAAGCATTGCCGGGTCCACTAGTATATTATAAAACACAACATATGTTTTTAGAAAGTTCCTTCGGGGGTTGTTACAAATCAGTTTACAATAAAACTATTGTATTTACAAACAGCTGATAGAAACAGTCTGACGTTAGGTATGATCCTTTTAACAGCTGTATAATCAATACATAGTAAATAAACCAAATAAAATATGTCTTCTATTGAAATAACATTGTAACTTTAAACGGCCGTAGGGCAAAAGCCTGACGTCCGATTTGGACCATTTCAGATTTATACCTTCCCATAGTTGGTTACTATGACCGTACCAAATTTCGTTCGGATCACTTCAGCCGTTCAGGAGGAGTATATGTAAATAAAATGCCAGAGTGTAGTATAAGAGCTTCGCTCACTCCGTTCGCTCCGCTCAACAAGGATTGTATGAGCCGAAATAAACATCACTGAAATTAAACCAGCTGCGGTTGGTTTAAGGATGGCTCATTGTTGATTGTTGCCAGGCCAAGTCACTTATTACACATTTTATTAAAGGTTAATTAACGCTTACCACTGTGTAGAAAGTTTGTATCGTCTATATTTTCACTCATGCGGAACAAGCCGATCATAGGATCCTAGTTGATACGAATTGTTGTAGAGTTTCAGGAATGATTTTAGAAAAAGCTGCAAAATAATGGCGTAACGATAAGTGTTGTCAACAGGTTACGCTGTACGGGCGGTGTTCTGACTCAGCGTAGAGTGTGTAGGCCGTCCACCACGAATGACAACAGCGGTAGATTTTTTCAGCTAGTCTAGTAGTGTCCGAAAAGAGAAGCCTTAACCGGGCATCTTTGGAAATGAACATCAATAATGTGTCTTTGAGAAGAATGTTTAAAAACTTTGGTGAATCCCCGTATAGAATAAAAACTGGTCAACATTTTAACGTAAGGGACAGAAATAAAGACGAATAGTATATTTCTCCTCAATGTTAGGGGTGAACTATGAAAACCGTTTGTTTCTACAAAAAGTATGGTGTTAGATGAAAGTCATGTATAAATACACTAGTACACCGGAGTTATATATTAGTAATACATTTAGTTTCAGCCTCAATAAATGAGAGTACAATTTCTTTTACTTCTCTTCTAAAAAGGAATAGTTTTCAACAGATGTTCGTACCGCTCATAACGGCATTGCTTGTGCAAGGAGTGGGCTTGTCCGTCATATCACGGTTCGATAAAGGTTTATTGCTAGCACTCCAGCTATTCCAGATTTGTTTGAATGGGTTTACTTCAAAGAGAGAATATTGAAAGTACGACATGGTGAAGGTAAAAGAAGTCACAATTAGACAACTGCCTGAAATAAATGAAGCGGACATAACTATATTAATGCATCGTCTTTGACCGAGGCAATTTTTAAGAGGTTATGTTTAGTGTCCATATTCAGAGTAATTAAATGGTAAGACTATCACTAGTAGGCCTATATTTAATCCATAGCCTTGTATTCTGTATTTAATCTATTTCTATCCTTTCTTGTAAATATACATTTTCTGATATATTCAGTCACGTTTTACTCTTAATTGAATGTTGAATATTTGGACATAAGATAATTTATATTGACCTCTATATTAACCTACATTGTAACGTCATGACATGTACCAACTTTACGACACCATTTCTAAAACTTTATGACGGAAGTCTTTTATCTCTCTCTACTTGATCTCTCCACAGGATTATATTACCACGCTATTCCTGACCTACAAACATTTCATGTCAGTTCATGATACTTACATAATTTAACATATTCTTGTGTTGAATACAAATAAATACGAACTAAACTGTTATTGTGAATAGGAAAAGATGCAATAAGGGAATTCAATTTATTTTCAGTTATCAATAAATTATAATGTATTCAGAAGGATGCACTATCTTACATAGAGGTGAATTCTGTATGTTTGTACTATTAAAACCAAAACCACTTATACGGTTTGCACATCATGTGATATTCAGATTTAGTTGGAAATATTATTTTTGTTCCAATTATAAATATTATATTTAAATAGAAGGAAGAACAAAATCAGTCCGGAGAAGCAACACAGAAAAAAAACAATTCTTGTAAAAAAATAATGCAATTTAAATGTTCCAAGCTATAAGTTGGGAATTGAATGAGGAAACTGTGTTTACGGGTTTGAAACAATTTGCAATTCTTAAAGGAAAGTATGTCAAGTTATTTATATTTTATCTGTAAATATTTGTTCGTTTATTTACATCGGAAATAAACTTTTATAGGTTTATACTGAATGTATAATTTAGAAAATATATATAGCGGCATTACTTCAATTTCGATACAACTATACCGATGATAACCTTTTTAAAAATAAATTATTTACTATTTAATTCTAACAGAATGATTTTTAAATTATTTAACCAATATCAAAGTTAACCTATCGTTAAGTCTTTAATTTGAGTTTGAAGAATTTCATTAACGGCTAATGGGCCGTTAAACTCTCAATAACTTGTGATATGTCCTAATATCAACGTATTAAATATTTAATTGTAGATTAATTCTACTGTTTCGTTTTTAAAATACAATAAGCCCATTTAAAAGTAAGCTTTTAACATAACTGAACGGTTCAATGTAACTATAACAAAAAAATGTAAACAGTCAACATAATCTCAAAATTAAAATATCCGTTGATCATATGGTTAAAACCATATTTAACCACATTTCTCCAATTTAATGATAACAAGACGTTAATTAAAGATTATTTAATATTAAAGTAATTATTTTCTAGTATCAGAACACAAAATTTAACTAGCCAAAAAGTAATTTTATAAAACGTGAAACATTTCTTGTTATTAGTACAGTTGAATTAATTTAAAAGTATTATTAATAAAAATGTTAAATTTTTAGAAATGTTTTAGTACAATATATTTTGCCGCATACAGTAAGAAAGGTTTTGAAAGTGCGTATCTCAAGACTGAGGCGTAAAAATAAAAGACTTATCGAACGCGATGGTGATCGATTCTTTTATCGTTTAATGTATCGATAAGTTTTTCAAAATATGCTCGTAAGTAAATGCACCACCGTTTAAAACAATTGCTTAAAGAAAATAAAAAATAAAAAAGAACGGGAATATAACAAGCTAAAACTTTCATTGAAATTTAATTATTTTGTAACATGTAATAGAATGCTACTCTCAGATGTATTGGCTTTGTTAAAAGCTGGCGTATTGTATTCACACATGTAAACTTTACTTTTAATTTGTTTATTTACAGTTTAATTTGTTTGGAGGGATTATAAAATGTCTGTTTGTTTCAAAAGGAATTTAATTGAAAGTTTGTTGTTGGTTTTGATGTTGAAATTAATACGTTTATAAAATATAATTCACACCTATTTGTAACACATGAATATAATAACTTAGTATTGAAATGATTAATTTTTTAAACCTAAATAATAATTCAGTATTACAAAGTGTGCCATGTTAGCTGAATAAAGTAATTACAAAAGTATACAAAAAATTTATATAAATCTATCACAAGCAATTTAAAAGGAACGCAAAGGCCTATACTTATCTTTATTTGTGGTGTAAATATATATACATTCTAAACTATATTTTAAATTGAGTTAGATGACTGAAATAACCGATATTACACGACTATAATAAAATTAATCTAATTACAGGGTAACTGTGCAGGATTAAGTGACCATAAAAAGTTGGAGTTTGTAATTATAATCTGAAAGTACATATTAAACTGAGTAAAATCACAACCATTTTCGTGACAGACAAAGATTAAAGAAAGTACAAGGGACAGAACACGCAGAGAAATCCAGTTTAAGTTGAGCTGAGTTTGTACTGAAGAAAATAAACTAACACTTCCGTGGCACCAAAAAGAAATAATATCCATCGTAAAAAAATATACTAAAAATTTACATCGAAAATGTGTATTTATTTGAATTAAGTTGGAATAATAACAATTCACCACTGAACACAATTAATAATATTATAAATGTTATCAAATTGAAAAATTACGTTGTTCTTCTTAGAAATTGGTAGCACTTATTACTATTTAAAAAATCTGACACTATTTGCGCTGGAAACAATTACACAATAATTAAACTACTATTTATTTTTCATTTTAAACACGCATTCTTATTTACTTCCTATCTGTTTATTTGTTATATTCTTTTTTAAGGTTATTGTTTACATAACCATATATGTTATAACAGCTGTTTTGTTTTACATCACCATTGACATTTAATACATGTTACTGAAGAACTTCTTTACGAATGTTTCTAACTTCAATCAATTAAACGTACCGGTATATGGATAAATACACAGAAGACGATATATTTTAAACTAGAATTTGAATCGATATAAAAATTGTCTTATGACGATTGTGTATTCATAATCGATTGTGTTTTGTTTGACACGACATAATATATTTGTTGATTATTCCATAAATTGCCTACGAATTGTGGCTAGTGGATAAGATGGCTCGTTTCTCTTTGCCCCTGTAATACAGATCTAAAGTATGCAGGACATATTTATAACATAAAATTTATCAGTTTGATATACTTCATTATTTGATTTACCCAAATTTTGTAAAAGAAGGTAAAACATGTTTTCACTGAAATAATTTTTTTTTAAATGACTAGTATAAGTGATAACAATGTTTAACCACGTGCAAGATAAAACGCAGAATTTAATTACTATTTTATTACAAAAGTTGTGCTTTCGGAATGAAAAACCTGATAGTACGATGAGCCAAAAAGCAGGTGATGAAAAATAACTTTTGCCATACACTTTCAATCACCGATGCCGACAAGAGGAAGTGGTGGTATCTTGTATTCGCATCGGCTATTCCATGCTAACCCATGGATTCTGATGCGGCATGGGGACCCGAAAATATGTCCATACTTTTTTTTTAATTTTCTGAAGTTTCTTCTTTTGGGGTGTGAAAAATTAAAGCATGTCCGTAAGAGGTTTCGGCTTTACAGTAACCGAATTCAGGCGATGTTGGATGATTATTACATAGATCATTGATATGGTGTTGGCGTTTTTTCATAGTTTGAATGTGATTGGTAATATTCATGCATGAGTTTTTGTTCAGATTATCTATCGCGTTTTATCAAATAGTTTTGGTAGTGTACTGTAAATAACTGTTGAACTTTTGAGCTTGTATGTATTCCAAAATTGTTGAATTTATGAGCATTGATTTTTCCATGTTTTTTCAGGCGATGATGACCGCTTAGGATGTTCACATTTAAAATAAAAATATTAAAACAGTGTATATAGGCTAATGGCCTGAGTGGCTGTTTGTTAAAACTTTGCGGAGTTTTTACATAACAAGGAAATGTTTGCAATGAGATATTTTATATTCAAGATCTCAGGTGTATATTGTGCTGAAGGATTTCCTATTGTACAGAAACCAGCCACGAGGAAAAATGTGAGTTTATGGAACATTTGTTCATATTGGGAAATAAACATTTGGCATTTGTATTTTTAGTAGATGCAGTTTTATGGACTGCTTTATTGAGATAATTACTATTTTATTTGGAAAGGTTTTTTAAGTTTTCTAAGATTCAAACTAAACATTTTACAAATATTTATAATGTTTGGTAAATAATAAAACTCATTTTCTGATCTAAAACAAAAAGTAGACGACAAGGTGAGACGGACTATGATTAATCTCACTTTACTAATTTATCTCGACTTTTCTCGACAGTTTTTTAGAATAAGGTTTTTTGTTTTTGTTTTAATTAAGTGAAAGGTTGGAACGGAAAGGGGCTAATTTGTATATTTAAATATGTCTTATCCTTAATTCAAGCAACGACCAAGTAAAAAGCATGTATAATGCTTACAACAGAGTATATAGTCTTTACTGAGTGAATCATAACAATATTGGTTGACCATAACAAATAACATTATATGATACCGATATGCTTTAATTAAAACAGAGAGTTATCTAATATCTGTTTCTGTTCTTTCTACTTTTACAGCGATTATTTTATCTTTTTAAATATATTGTTTGTTGACTTTTATGCAGGATTGTATAAGGTGTTTAAGAAATATTTCGTGGTTGCTATGAAACAATGAAAACCCAAGGAGTTTATACAATAGTAAAAAGTTATGAGGGATGTAAAACTGAAGTCAGGCTAGGGATGTTTCAGGTAGAGTGAGAAATTTTATATTCCAATAAATTTTACGAATCTTTTTTCATCCCGTTTACAGCTTTGTAACAAGTCCTGTAAGAACACGATGTTAGGGTCGGAATTATTCGAGAAAACGGATTTCCTCCCTCTTTATAATTTCACCTTCAATTTACTTTGCTGTCTCGTAAAACAAGTTCTTTGCCCAATAATGAAGGAAACATTCTTCCAAATTTGTTTACTTTACTCACATTACACTTTACATAAACGACCGGGAAAAACGACAGCCAGAATTGACTACTTTAACCAGTATATTTATAGGAATTTGTATGAATTAATTTTTAACTTTGAGTTTTCAGTGTTTTTTAATGAAACTCTAGGAATACAAGCTGCAACGTTATGTGGTGTTAGCCAAGTGCAATGCATATTTAAGATTTTAAATTAAAAGTCAATCCTGACCTAAGCAATACTCTGACGATTCTCAATTCATGAATTTAACATGAAACTCTAAACTGTTGCAGTAAAACAACATTACTGAATTCAGGAATAATACTTTTTATGTTAACTAACTAGGGATAAAGGCAGTTGGAAAGCCGTAAAAGAAGAGAGGAAATAAATTTTATATTTAAATAAGTTTACCCTCATTCCATGCATTAACTAAGTAAAAAGAAAATAATAATTATGTAGAAACTAAAAGAGCATTTAGTGTTCACGAAATGAATTACAACAAAGTTGGACAAAGAGAATATTTAATCCCACTTTAAAGTTAATATATTCCAGTTTCGCCAACCTTAAGAAATGCAAAACTCTACTTCAAGCAGGATGAACATGTTAAAGAATTTTGGTCTTAAACGGAAAGGTTTTTAATACCTGAATAAATTTATGTAGGCTACATGCCCAGTTAATGGCTCGGAAGACACCAAACCGAGATAGAATGTCATGGACCTTCTCACTATAAACTATTTATTTAATGTATTTAGAGGATAAGTGGATCTTAAAGAAAGAATAATTGCTGCCAACACAAATGTGACTCCAGACATCTACAGTAAAAAAACGAATTATCGATTTGTTGTGTTGTCTGCCTTGCCACTAATAAGATGCATATAGAAGTTATTAAGCTAGACAATAACAACCGTCATCTTCGATTTAAAACTAAAATCACCTAAAATGTATACCTTACTTTTAAAGTATTTTTTTTAATACGCGAACTAGGCAATAATTTTTATCGGTTGTAATTTTGGCAAACTGTGGTTGCAAAACCAAACAAATAAGAGACCTATGGTGGCATTGACCTCTCCTCCCAATCTCAATAGTCCGGGCCAAGAGATGTTATTGATAGTTTTCTTTTTATGAAATACTAGTGGACTCGTTTCGCTCACAAACTCCGCTGTTACTCGCGGCAAAGCAAATGCAAACAGATTATTTTATACTGTTAAGCTGGATTTACACATGTAGTACCGTGCGCGTACTGTACCGCTACTGTGTCGCTACTGTCTTCGAACGTCTTCGACCGTCTCGATTTACACATATGGTACTGTGCTCATACCGAACTGTTGTCGACCGTAGTACTCTTCCGTTCGTTGACGGGAAACGTAGTGTCTATCATCGATCAAGAAGAAGAGAACGTAATTGTTGCCAGCTGCTTATATGAAGTACCTAATTCACTGCCGATCTCTGTCCATAAATTAATTGTCTTTTATAAGTTATTGCCATAGTCTCTATGACGAACAAGTAAAATTAATTTCTCTTAATTCATTTCAAAATTTAGCAGGTTGTCACAAATAAACAGAATAATAAATAAACAAATAACGCACAAAATTAAATTTATAAAGTAATTAAAGTAATATAGCACAAACATTAAATGAAATGTTGATTTGTAGCCGAATATCCCCACCCCCGTTTCTGATCTGCTTCTTAGAACGGTCTACGGCAGTCTATGGCAGTTTACAGCAGTCTCGGTCGGTCTAGACCGGTCTAGACTGTGGGGTACTGTGCGCCGACCGTGTCGGACTGTCATCTGTCATGACCTAAAGAATCGTTTTGGAAGCAGTCGAAGGGAGTACAGTCTGAGCACGGCACGCGCACAGTCCTACATGTGTAAATTGAAAACAGTCTGTCTATATAATTCAAATGGGTTAGACCATTTTTTATTTGAAACAGTCACGACACGGTAGCGGTACAGTACGCGCACGGTATGCGTACAGTACTACATGTGTAAATCCAGCTTGATATTGTCACGGAAATTCGGTCAGAGGCTCCCGTATCGAGGTATGGTAGCGGTAACCTAGATCCACGTTCGCAGTAGGACTAGAGTTTTTGCTTGAAACACAGGATTTTCTCATATAATAGAGTGATATTAACCTAACCTAGAAAAACTATTCGTTGTTAAACAAATAAATGATGATAAATTTTCATTTGCAATATAGGTTGCTATGGTAATAAATGTGAATGCTTTCAAGAAACGTTGGTTCGGTATATATTGTGTTAAGCTTTGGATTCAAATCAGCTGTTTTATTTATCATGTGTAACAACAGATGTTTGAATTATTGTAATACAGTAAATCTTTTTCGTCCATTTTTGTTTATGATTGCTTTTATTTTGTTTGGCTAGCCAAAAAATCTGTTGGTTGTAAAGAATGATATAAAACCTTATTCTAAATGTTCTATTTTATTATACCAGGTGTCTTAAAAGTCCCACTCCCCTCCTTTAACTTTTGTGTTTGTTAAAACAAACAAATATCCTTTGGGGGACAATATTAACTTAGGCCAAAGTATCTTTTGAAGGAATCGGAAATTTTGAGTTTCCCCTAAAAATGGGGGATTTTGGTGGCAACTCAAAATTTTTAAATGGGAAGTATGGCTCATTTTAAAGATCTATTTAACCCTATTAAAATGACATAAAGAAAATAAAAATCTGACCATCCAAAACAAAATGGAGGCCCTAAACGTGTTGAAATAAATCGACATATAGTTGCTAATATCTCGAAAATGAAGAGTTTTTAGAAAAAATTTCAAGAGATAAAAAATGTTTATTTTAAAGTGCTTGATCTGAAAAATTGCTTTCAAATCGATTTCGTAAATTTTACTTCTTACAAAATTTTCTAAGATGTAGGAGTCGACTTTGATATGTCGCAAATCCTTGACAGCGATATAATGGGGCTGTCACTTTGTCTTGTTGTCTGTGACAGTACTTTTAAGCAGAATGTCGTGCAGTGAAGCTAAAATACTGGTTAGTTTTCCCGTTTGGTTTAAAAGGTAAACACAATCAATTCAGGAAAGTTGTATAACTAAACTACATTTTTTTAACAAATAAACATATAATTTTGTGGTGTATTTAAAAGTAGCGTTTCTATTTAACAATTTAGTTACAGTTTTTACAAACAATAAATATTCCTTCTTCGGATTACTTATATTTTAGGTAAAATTTCTGTTGTTACAAGGTAAAGCCAAAGAGAGTGCAAATTTAAAGGTACACTTCAGTGTAACAATATTTACATCGTAAAAATAAAGGTATTTTTTTAATATTTTGAAAATTTTACACCTGAAAATCCTCCCAAATGGCTCATTTTTATTTTGATAATCTAAAAAAATCCAGGAATGTTTCCTTCCAAAAATTATAGACTATATCAAAGCCCACTAAGGAATACCGTTGAGGAACGGGCTTTTTTACACCGAGACCTTGAACGCTCCAATCATCGTAGTGCGATGTTGTCACGTTCTTCCCACGCTTCTAACTGACTGCGGCTGACTCAACGCAACGCATTTATAAATTCTTTAAACTGTGCGATCAAGCCTCGAGCGGTAAATACCAGGATTGTTTGAGGCTAGTAGATATGGCAACGCTGCGCGCTTACCTATTGGCCGCCACGCAACGGTATTCTTTAGTGGGCTTTGATATAGAACCTAACCTAATCTAACCCTCTGTATATAGTAATCTATAATCTGTATTATAGAGGAAAATGATCTAAAGAATGCATCTTATAGCCCATCTGGTTCCTCCGAAATCGATCAAAAGAAAAATACCCTAAACGTACCAGGTTAAACCCACCTGGGGTATTTTAACCGTGGGGTAGCTTCCGATCCAAGGGCGTCGGTATTCAAACTCGCGAAACTGTATGTAAAATATTTGTACGGACCATAGATAAATAAAGACTAGAGTTCAAAATGTCAGGTTGTGGTTCGATATCGTGACTCGTAATTGTGATATAATGTGGTGGTAATATTTACCGGAGATATGTGCCAGCTAAGTACAGGAAAACCTGTGATTTTGGGGGTTGCATTATTATATTATTTTGGGGGAGGAACGAACGCCCAACCCCCTACTATTTCGACGATGTAAATAATGTTACATTAAAGTGTACATTTAATTTTTGCCCTCACTTTGGCTTTACTTTGTAACAAAAACATCCTAAAGTTTCTAAAATAATAAAAACTTATGAGAAATGTAAAACTGAAGACAGGCTAGGGATGTTTAAGGTAGAATGAGAAATTTTATTTACGCATAAAGTTTACGAGCCTTGTTTCATCCTGTTTATATCTTTGTAACAAGTCCTGTAGGAACACGATGTTAGGGACGTGATTATTTGAGAAATTGTTTGATAA
>JAGFPH010001281.1:282691-303411 GCA_018207615.1 Philaenus spumarius
AGGAACACGATGTTAGGGACGTGATTATTTGAGAAATTGTTTGATAAAGATTTCCTTTCTTGTCACTATCGGATTTCCTGCATCTTTAAATGAAACAACTTTTTTGCCTGAATACATCAAATACGTGTTTTTTCTGCTTAAGTCTTTATGTCAGTTAGTGAAATACAGACGGGTCAGCAACGTGTCCACTGCTCCACTTTGCTTAGTTCATTAAATACAAATGAAAAACTGTAATTTTTGTAAAAATATAAAGAGACAATGTTCACCTACTATGAGAATTATGTTTTATTATCTTTCAGAACAGTTTATATTTTACCATTTATGTCATCTAGGAATTATAGTTAAGATTAACATCTTCCCGGAAATTACAACCACTGATCAAAATTATATGAAAGATTAGTCAAACTTCAGAACCCAAGACAAGATGAGTGAGATTAGGTGGTATGAACATAAAGAGTTGTGGCATGCTAGTAGGTGTATAGATTGCCCTTTAGTGATTGCAATCTACTGGCAACATCTCTACTCCCTGGGCTTGCTCAAGAACCGGGAGAATGCAGTAGAATAAGTGTTCCGACTAAATACTGGCACCCACGTGACCCCACCTTTTACCAAACATTAAAACTCACCAATGAGAAAGGAGGAATTACACGGGCGTGTAGAAAGGGATAGTTCAAAATGGATACGGACGGGCGCCAGTAAATGGCATGCCAGTACTCGTCTCGTCTGAACACTTGTGTAAACTAGCCTGCTTAGTAGTGGTCTTGCCAGTAGATATCCCTCAGGGTTATTCACTCACTGGCTTACCGCCTCTCTTTACATTTTATACTAGCTTATCCATCTCTCCTCGTCTAAACACGGGGACTAGTGGACTAACAAACCAGTTTCAGACTTTTTTAGATTACAAATAACTTTATATCCTTTGTGGATTAGCGACAACTATTTAGCCTTCCTGAACTAAACTAACATGACTCGTGTTTGAACACCAACTCACCCGTACTAGCACTCAACAATACCAGTAACTACTAACTTGACACCAAACACTGGCAGAGTAGTATACTCGCAGGTGTGATCCCGCCTTTGTCAGGCTGTTAATAAGATTGTTTAAAAATGACGTACACATCTAAGATATGGTCGTAATTAACTTTCAATTATAATTGATGAACTTTTTTATGTACCTGAATAGTTAAACGTAGAATTATTTAACTATATTTTAGTATGGGTTGAAAGATTAGCAGGACGTTCACCAAAGTAATTGCACTTCTCCTCTAATTTTCAGAACAAAACAGAACAGAGTAAAACCATAAATCACAACACTTATTTTCGTTTAAAAAATGTTACTCTAAAATGGCCACCAATGTTGAAAACGATTGTTACTAAAATATACTACATTTCTATGGACATAATCAAAATTCCATCTTTATTTAGTTGATATTTATTATTTATTCAAAATTTGTAACTTATTCCATACTTTTCGTGCATGAAGGTAACACCTGATTAATTTGGTCTGTCGTACTGAAGAAAAACTCAACAAAGCTAAAGTATAAACGTGGTCGATAAATTGAACAAAAAGCCCGTACAATAGAAGCGTGTATGAGGTCTGTTGATTAAAAATTTCAAGTTTCGTTACGTCTAAGCAGAAATTTGCATGATCCCGTCAGTTACTATGGGAACGCGGGTAATTTGAATCTGAATTGCTACAACTTTTCTGAATATTAAATTTGTATTTTTTTAAAGAACTATGAGACATTGCGATGTTAATTAATTCACGTCATTTGCAAAGCTTTGTGACTCCAGGAGTCGACGTTATAATTTTAAGCAGGAAGGGGTGATTTAAAAAATAATTGACTTAATATTAACTAGTAAAAATGTGTTCTTTAGTGTGTGGTTAACTTTTTGTTGAAATAGATACCTCCGTTCGTTAAATTTAAATGAAAATACGCAGCTGAACCACTGACGTGTGTTTAATGACATCCCATAATTAAGTTTATACGTGTTAGGGTTTAAACCAACTATTTGGGAAAGTAATCTACTGACGAATTTTTTCTTATTTTAGAAAATTTAGGGTGTTTATTGTTACATGGTAAAGAAAAATAGATAACAATAATGATATATACGCTTCAGAGTAACATTATTTGCATCGTCGAAATAAATTTTTTTTTAAATTTTAATTTTACACCTGAAAATCCTCCCAAATTGCTCATTTTTAGTTTGATAGTTTAAAAAAAATCTAAATCCCCGGAGAGTTTCCCTCAGAAAATTATGCACTAGATCCGCCCTGACTAGACTGACTAGATGGCGGGGGAGTAGGATAATATATGGAAATCAAACTGCAGCACATAGGCTCAAACTAGATAACTCGTTAAATTCAAGAATGGTTTCGACCAAAAAGTTACCATCACCTTCAGTTGCACGAGAGATCTACATCAGGTCAGCCTGGGAAAACTGACCATTGCAGCTGACTAATGCTAATTTTAAAGTAATCATCCCTTACTACTGTCTAGTCTTATCTTTTTTAATAATTAATTCTTTTTTTAAAGATTTTTTCACCAAAATCCATTTACTTAGTTAGGTTTCGAAGTATCTTATAATAATTCTGTAAACAAACAACCTTTTATTTACAAATAAATCAAATATTCCTTAAATGTAAAAATTGGTTAGCTACAACTGTTACATATTATATAAAAAGATGTGTTATTAAATACTACAGAATAATACAAAATTTAACCATGTTGTTGTATAAATGATCAAAGAATTAATTATATTTCATAGGTTGGTCACCAGGTTCCAGCAGCGTGCATTCCTTGTACAATATAGTTAAGATGCAACATAGCTACTGTTCGTTCATCCTATAACCCATGCTTATAAATATAAATGTATAAAACATTCAATAGAGAACTAAAGAATAATAATAGGTATCAGAATTATAATTAAATGTATACAACTTTAAATGATGTATAAACAGTGCAGTGAAATTATAAAATAATACGGTTTTAAGTTGATACGTATTAATCATGGAACGATTAGAATATAAAAAAGGTCAAGTTAAGGAAATACAAGTAAGTACGAGTTAAAAATAAGCCACTTTTCTAAGTTTTTTTTTTCTTAAAAAATTACGTTTTTAAATCCACCAAGTTATTTCAAACTACAAGGAAATGTCACTGAAAATTGGTTAAAATGGAAACAACTGTATAATCTGTATTTATGAGCTATATAGATAATTAATTAATAAAAGAAGAGATCAGACAAATATCTATTTTATTAACGTGTATGGGACAATGTGGAATAGACATATACAATAGTTTTTACTTTTAGTAGTGGTCAGAAAAATATCTATAGAAATGTAATAGAACAATTTGAATGAACATTTCTTGCTAAAGAAAAACTTAGCTTTCTTAAGACATAATTTTTTTACTCGCAACCAATTAGATAGAGAGTCAATAGTCAATTTGTTACTGATTTAAGAAACAAAAGTAATCGATGTGAATTTGGTGCTATATCACATAGTTTGATCACTGATAGACTTATTTGTGGCATTCAACACACCCACATAAAGAGAGTCTTTTAAGAGAACCGGACTTAATCTTATCCAAGGCTCTGAAAATCTGCCATTCTGCTGGATTGAAGTAAAAGAATTGGAGGTTCAAAGTAAACTTACAACAGACTTCAATGATGTGCATCTACTGAAGAATAATAAACAAATACATTATTTAAGCAACATTAAATAATGTATCGAAATAATGTATCACATGACCACCTTCCCATTTAAAAAAATGAAGTTCATTCCAAGATGGCGGATCCAAGATGAAGGACAAAAATTTCAAACTCGCCAAAAAGTAGTTTTTTTATGGTTGTGAATAACTACTTTTATTTCTATCTCATAAGACTCGTACATTTTGAGATATTAAGCCGTACCCAGACTTTTCAAACACCCTGTATACAACACATATGACATTTGAAACTAGCAACTGTAATTATATTACCATTGCATGTACGTCAAGTCTATTACAAATCTAAACAATATAAGGAAACATAGAAATAAATAGATTGTTTTAAGTAAGCCGAGACAGTTCAATAGAGTGCATGTCAGGTTGTGCTCGTAACCTACTCATATTAGTGGTACATTTAATGTAATGTACTATTGTGTTTCCTTTGTTTTAATTTGCGACGACCAGATAATGGAGTTGTAGCTCCGAAATATGTTGCAATACATCGTTCTACAAGAAGTGACAAGTAATACACTTTGAGATATAGACTATTATTGTTCTTCGTTTTCGTCACATTACACGTTTACCCTTCTATTAATGTTATTTCGCTTATGTTGTAAAATAGTAAATTATTTCGTACACATGTTTACAGTCAATCTATAATATACAAAAGCCTAAAAAGTGCTTCTAATAGTGTCAGGGTGAAGCAAGTATTAAGTAGAAACCTATTTACGAACTAAGTACATTAATTCTAAGTACATTTTCAAATACGTACTGTTTTTAAAGTATTTATCGAAACATTCTCTCTGCTTATATTAAAATAACAACTAAAGGAGTACAAAGTAAATACTTCAGCATTAATACATAAAGCTTGTTTTCTGTTCTACTTTTGTGAATGTAAATTGCATTCTACTTACGTTAATAACAGCTTTGATGTAAACAAAACTCTTATCCTGTGATAGTTCAGAATAAAAACTTCAAACGATTCTTTTCAACTATAAATTACGGTTGAATTGAGTGAACCGAAAAACTTGAAAAACAAATTTCTTGTAGTTAAAACTAAAATAGTATCTTAAAATATATAATTCCATCTCGCAGCTGAACCGATAATGTGAGTTGTTCGAATTTCAAAAATTAAGTTTATTTATTTTAGGGTTACAATCAAGTATTTTGGAAATTAGTCTACTGATGGAGTAGCTGAATAGCTGCCTCCGTGTATGAACCATATTAGTAAAGTTATTTGTTTGCACCTAAGCCTCCTGCAACTGCGCAGCTGAAAAACTTGTTTTACGGGTTTGCGCCTCGATCTTGCGCTTCGGCTAATGAACTGCTTCGCTCAGCTCGCAGTGGACAACTCGCTTAGCTAGTTTCAATCCCAGTCGACGGCCTAAGCTGCCCCACGGTATTTGAACCGTAAACGTTTATGCTTTTTGTACGTTTAGTTCCATTTTTGAAAAATCCAGACGGGGTATAAAGCCGTATAAAAACGTTTATACGACCTTTAGTCGTACGATTGTTTAAGTTATATACAATTTTTAATGGCACTCCCAAAACGAGTTCTGAGGACCATGATATTCACTCAATGACCACTCCCGACCGTAGGTTCCACCATAAGAGTCACTGCATAGCCCTTGTTTACTATGGAAGTTCCTATAAAAATGAAAATACAATTTTATCAGCTTTAAAGGGAAAACATCGACGTGAAAACATTTGCTATATGAATAGAACATCTCTAAAAATTTTATACTTAACATAAAAGGGTAAAATGGTTAAAGATAAATTTGATGAAAAACCACGTCACTATTATTTCATAATAAAAGAAAATCTTAAAAATATAAATATCTTTATGAATTGGAAATATTAATTTTAGCCGGGAGACAACAGGAAACGATTTTGTAACCTAAATTAGTGTTTAGGGTGTGCTGACTTACTGTAGTAAGGGAATAAGTATTTTGATCCATAGGCCAAAACCTCCGTATACAATCAAAACTTTGTGTAGAAAATTGGTAGTCTAGTAAAATTATACTTGGTTTTACATATTTCGATAGTTTATTTACTGATATTTATAATCGATTGTAGTATGAACATTTAATTCAATTGGAGCCTTAGTTGGCAACTTTTGATTTTGGTGAATGACACTGTTGATATTTAAAATGGACCCAGGCAGCTGTGTATATAGTATGTATTTTTCGTCATTGCAACCATAGATAAAGCTGTACATAACCCTGTAAGGGATGTTTAATACTATAATTTTAAACATTGAAACAGCTTTTTTTTTTAAAAAAAAGAGCTTTTCCCAACGTTACTCGAGAAAGTAAGCTATCTGCGAAATACTTTTCAAACAGTGACTTTCGAACTTGCACCGAGAATGAAACATAAACTAAAAACATGCACAGTTTACATCTATATAATTTCAGTACAGAGAGTGGAACCCATATGAACTTATAAACACTGAACTTGATGGCAATTTTGCATATCCTTCTTGACTGACCTATTAACCTTTGAGTATTTTATAAAATACAAACAAGGGTGTGATTTTGTCATTCGTAGGAGAACCTTCTAAAAGCGTTTTCGTGTGTCCCTCCCTCCAACTTGCTTATCTGTCATTGTTTCTGTCGTATCGGGAAATCGCAAAACACATAAAGTTTAAATACCACGAGAGGCAAACAAAATTGCAACACATACTGTTTTAGTTATCAGTTAACTAAGGATCTGTTTTATTCAAATAAAGTTTTGAACAATTGCATTTTCCGATATTATTTATAACTGTGTTATTTTTTAAAAACAAAATTGAATGTGTTTACTTGTAAAATAATGAACTTATTCCTTTGTCACAAAACTGTATATAAGATTATGTTTTTTATTTAAATTGATTCCTTTGTAAGAAAAAATCAAAAAATCTAATGATTTAATTAATATTTAATAGCGTGTTTTCTACAGCCTTGCAGTCTCCAATAGTGTTCAAGAATCAACAGAAACAATATTTAAAGTTGAAGTGGACGACATGGTTTTTTGGAAAGGAACAAAGGGAAACACATTATAAAACTTGCATAAGTAGAGATTGCTTTGCAAAAAAAGGAAGTTTAATTAATTAACTCATCCTTTTGCAGAAGGGAGACAGGAATCACCTGTGTTTGTGTAGGCTCACTACTGTCTGAAAACTATATCTGATGTGAGAGACTTAATATAAGCTATTGATTTATACATTCCTACGGGAATTTAAAGTTCGCTTCTAACTTAAATAATAGATCACCACTCCATACTTTTGTCTGGAAGAGGGAATGTTTCCTCTGAGCCCGGCAAAGCAGGAAAAAAGATACATTTTTATACAGAATACAATCCTCTCTGAAAATAAAGCATTATAAAAATCTTTTCCTTTCAATAGCTTTGTTTAATACTCGCACACCTATAACAACATTCAAGCAATGTTATATAATAATCAAGTGCTAAATAAGTATTCAGCTTACATTTAGGAAAACTTAAAAGAAATGATCTCAAATTATACTCTTTCTAGAGAAATATTAATAAATATTCATTAAATTAAACGAATTCAAGTTTGTATCAAATCCATAACCTCAGCAAACTGTTTGTATTGATGTTATTATTGGAGCATATCATTAAAATTTCCTAGCTGAAACCACCAAATAGAGGAAACACAATAGCTTAAACCAGTGATTTGTTGTTAGGGAATATTAATAACCAATAATATCTTACGAACGCCTAAAACCCAATAAAACCAATGCCTAGATTGAACCTACTTTTGATCCCCTGATTTTTGGATAGTGAGATACTATTTGACCGGAACCACTAAGTAAAAATTGAAGATAATGCAGGAGGAACGGGGTTCTTCGTGATCTAAGGTTCTCCAACACCCGAGATAACTCAACGATATGCTGAATTGAAATAAGCTGTTGTTATTCCAAAACTTAAGAATTGTGATAGATGGGTTAGTTTAGGTTTGGTTTGGTTATTTATTTATTCTTTTTCATATACTTTTTCTATTATTTGTTTCAATGAAAGATGTGACAAGTCATAATTAATTACATATTTTATATACATGAAATGTACCAACAATAAAACGTACATGTACATTAAATCACATATACATTTACATACAAATTAGATAAAAAGAAAACACAGTCAATACAGTTTATAAATAAAATTATTAAATATATTAATATTTTTAAAACAAATAAGCCCTTCCCGACTCCTGCAATCTGGGCTCAGGTACCTCTGGAAAGAAATTCTTCCACAGAATATAACACATTCTCTACGAGTCGAACTCTTGAAACTGTAGATAGAACTTATGTTTTACACATTTTCTGGAAGTATATTCAACAACTTTATAACAGAGTAATAAATTCCGTGTTCAAAAAATTTAAATATATGAACAGGATATTGAAAAAGTTTTTGACGAGTAGGGTATTTGTGGTAGTGCTGATTACTTTCAAATATATTATGATTGCTCTCAAAGAAAATTAATGTTTCATAAATAAAAATACAAGGGAAAGTTAAAATATTATGTTTTTTGAAAAAAGGTTTACAAGATTGTTTATAATTTATATGGCAAATTGAGCGTAAACTCTTTTTTTTTGTAAACGGAATACAGAGTTCCTTTAGAATGCCGCCTCATATTTTAGAAGAGAACTGACATAGGCAAAATAAACGGCTTTTATTACTTTTAAACTAGTCACAGAGGAAATCATTTTGAGAGTAAAACAAAATGACGCCAGTGACAAGTCTAAACCTGAAGTGTGACTCCAACTTAAATTTGAGTCTAGGGCAATGCCAAGAAATTTAACATTATTTGAACTTTGGATTACCTCCTTACCTTTCATTACACATAATTTAGGATTAGACTGTAGACTAAAATAAATTAATTTAGTTTTTGCCACATTCAGTTTTAAGTTACTTATACAGAAACAATCTTCCGCCGTAAACATGGCTAATGCTGCTGCATCAGCCAAATCTGTATCATTTTTTTCCAACTGCTGTTAAAGTAATATCAATAGCAAATACTTTTTAGGCAAATCATTTACATAAATTAGGAAAAACAATGTTCCATTATTGACCCCTGATCAACACCACGAAGGACTACTTCCCATTTAGAATGGCGAGAGTTCAGAGTGCTGTGAGTAAAATCTGTCTTCTCTTACTACACAGGTATGAATTTATCTATTTGCTTTCCCACGTATCATATAATATTCAAGTTTTTGTAACAAAACTCCATGATCTACACAGTGAAAAAATTCGAGATGTCACAGAAAACAGAAGCATTTGAGGGTTTCCCCCTCAATAGCATTTATCACAGCATTTAAAACAGCAAAAATGGCTGAAGAAGTTGATAAACCCTTACGAAATCCAAACTGACTTTTGTTTAATATAGGCTATTGTACGTATTTACTAAGAAAAGAAACGATTCTTTTAATCATTGATTTTTCAAATACTTTGGAAATAAACTGAGACAAGAGTTATAAGACGATAGGTTAGGTTAGGTTAGGTTTAGATTAGGTTATGTTAGTTAAGACTACAGTGACTAGATAGAGACAGTGTGGCCAAGTGTGGTCTTGTTTCCTATTGGTCAAGATGTCGGCAGCCATGTTTTTCCTAAATTCGTATCTGTTTACATTACATTCATTCACGTTCACACATTGTAAAAGCGATTTTACCGATTTTTTAACAGATATTTGTTAGTTTTTACTTTAAAATAAACGTAATAGTTATTTTAAAGTGATTTGTGTTGAAGTATGTGATATTGCTCAAATTAATAAGGAAATGACAGCAGATTAGGCTACTCCCGCCACTCTACGGAATCGTTTCAGCGCGCATATTTCAGAAGTAAGTACATACCAAAAGTCTTTTATTTACAACATTTTAAAAAGTTCATAACATAGGCAAATCCTTTTTATCAATAGAAAAGATAAATGCAATAAATATTAGTATTACGCAATTTTAAGAACTGTTTTTGGCCCAAACCTATAATTTTGTCCGTGTTAGCCTTACGTTTGTTTATAGTTTTCAAATTAAATTGGCATCGTTATTTTTTCTGTACAATCTAAGACGAATTTACAATCTATTATTTCTGTAATAAGTAGGCCTAACTGAAATAATAAGGGAAATTAGTAATGAAACCTGTTTTTCGGCCTTGAATAACTTACTTGAAAATCTTGAATTGCCTAACCTCAAAATCAAAGAATTGTAATTTCGATGTTAGGCTTAAATTGTTGTTAGAGACATTAATTTTATTATTAGCTTTCAATTGAAATAGAAATAAATGAGTTAGTTAGGAAAGTTTTAATTGCTTAGCTTATTTTTAAAAAAAATCTGATGGAAATAAATATACTGTAAAAATCAGAAAGTGTAATTTTGAAAATATATAATTTGTAAAATTTATTCATTGATAAAAAAGGCTAATTAACAACAGGATAATAATTTTGCATTTTGATTTAGGCCTATTCGTTGTTTTATTTTTCGTTTTGTTATACTTTGAATTTTTGATATTTTAATTTATTCATTAAGTTAGAAAAAATTTCAAATTTAGCTTTAAGAAAATCATTTTTAAGATTTTGCTTTTCAAACTGAATTGAAACCTAAAATCAGTAAATACAAATTTCATAATTAACTTGCCACAAAACTTTAACTCTGGGGAATTTTAAGCAACAAAATTGTTGTTTAAAATTTATGGTGCATTTGTTATATAAGTTGAGAATTAAATTTAATTAAAAAAATGTCATTATGACAAGTCAAATACTTTTTCAGATAGATACAAATTATTGAAAATTTGGTTCCTTGAAAATAATACAAAACCTTGACTTTTATTCAAATAAACCGCATAAATAATGTAATTGAACTTCAAAATGTTTTTTTAACGTAGAATTGAATAAAGAAAATAATAGTGCAACTTGTTTTGATATAGCTTTATTAGTTTGTAATTAACGTCAGTAGGCTACTCAACTATCGGCATAGGCTAGTAAAAAATGTGATAATATATAGGCTAAATCATTATTTTTTATAGGTTATTTCATTTTAAACAACTTATCTGCTTTCTAACTACTTTTTAACATTTAAAAGGTTGTTTACGAGGCCTTTATGAAATAAAACAAAAGGTTTTATAAATATTTTGAAAATAAATTACATTATACTTTATGGCAGATAACATTACTTTTAGGAAAAACATGGCGGCCGCTTTCATGTGGCCACACTGTCTCTATCTAGTCACTGTAGTTAAGACAAGGCTTTGATTTATTCTGGTGCGTATTATGAAGAAGTTAGAGTCTCATTAGAACAAGAATTAAAATCATTGCAACTGTGTTTTTTTAACAACACATATCTTAAATGTTTCTAAATGCAGCTACCAATTACTTTTTTTATCATGGGATGTGGTTTTATACTTGAATGAGTATGATTCTGTAATTATTAAGAATGTTGAATCCATAAAGTATTTAGGTTTATTTATCTATGATAGGTTAAACTGCACGTTGATAAATTGAAACAAGAGTTATTTTGCCAGTATTCGTAGTTTGTCCTTTATGAATGAGAAAAATTTATACTAAGCCTTAACAGTATCCAGGATTCAGTACGGTATCAAATGCTGTGGTGGCATTTACTTTGAACTTAGAAGGCCATATTGATACAACAGAAACATCAAGGTCCTTATTGAAACTGCCTAGAAATGTAAATTCTTTACCTCTGTTTAGGCAGTAAAAACTTCTTTTTTGAGACAACTATATATTTTTAAAGTATTTAAATTGTTTTATCTTAGATGTGGACAGAAGAAGCAAGACAACCACCGTTTGCTTCAATTCCGCTCTACTACCCTCAAGCCACAGAAATGAAAAGCTAACTGGTCTTTAATCGAGATTCTAACACGATATTTTCTGATCAGGAATACCACGCTACCCACACGGCTAAGTCTGCCTTCAAATAAACTGATAAAATAACACTTTATAATTTAAAAATGAGGAAGACATTAACCAATATTATAGTTTGTTACAGTAACCAATATTACAGCGTCTGTACCTTGGCTACCTGCTAATTAGGCACCAAATCACTGTATACAAACTGGCGTATCTAGTAGAAAATCAAATAGAAACGTAGCATAATATATTTGACAACAACTAATAAACAAATAATTTGTTTGAAAATATATTTATGGTTCAGTAAATTAGCGATTATAGTAGGTCTAAGAAACCACGAATGATGAAGTTTGTATTATGTATGTGTCCTGTATTTATAACGTCACGTCGTGTTGAAATGTTTCAGGCATAGGCAATCCGTGACCAACGTAATAGTTTTATGACTTTGACACAAGATGGCGGCTGGTCACGTGACTGTCATGGCTGTATTAGTCCGATCTTTAGCGTGGACGACTATGACCTAAACAATATCAGTCTTGTTCATTAGAACTAAGTAAACTGTATTAACCTCTCTTCAATCGTACACAAACTAGCGATTACGTGTTATAGTGTACAAGAATATCGTATAACCGTAATTAATTTATTACGGCAGATATGTAAGACATTAAAAACGTAGACAAGTCTGATAAGAAATTATAATTTCATAATGTTCGTTTGAAAATTTTAACGTCGGCAGTACTTCATTACTAATCTGCTACCTGTCCATTATGTGTAATTTATATGAGTTTTGAACTTATAATTTTTTCTAAAAATAATACAAATACGTCAATAAAAATCTCACCAGATAAATATGTTTATAGCCCAGTATATAAAGGATGTAAATAGTGGTTCAGCTTACATTAATTGCGGCAAAAGATTGTTTTTCTAGGATTGTTTAGGGAGAACAACTTTTGGAGGGCAAAATCCTCGAAATTTTCTGTATTTTTCCAATTTTCGCTTATAACTCTTAAACGGTGCATATTATGTAAACAATAGTACTTAAATAAATTAAAGAGGATAAAATTTCTCGTCGACTAAAAAACAAAGTGCAAAATTGGTTCAGTAGTTCAATTTTTATAAGGATCCAAAAAACAACAAATTTTTCCAACTTTGCCAAATACTATGTTTTACCCACTTTCATTATTCTATACCTTTCCAAAATCAAATTTTATCAATACCTCTCTCCCTAAAAGTTGTAGAGCATCAATCCATGAGTTCAAAAAGCACCAATGTTTCTAAATTGGGATAATTTTGAAATTTTGTCAACTGATAAAGTAAAATTGGGGAAAACCTTAAATTCACACTATAGGGGTTTTCGATGTCAATGAGTCCGGGAATCAATTCTGACTTTATTCTGAGGCTTAGGTATGTCATGTTAATTCATCTAGAAATTGTTTTAAGGAATTTAAAAAAAATTAAATCTAAATAATTATTCATGAATTTTACCTGTACTGTTGGTTTCTTGTTCCCTACTTATATTTGAATGCTTGAAGACCTTTATCTAAACGCAGTAGGCTATTGTATATCCATATTATACCAAAGTTATCGGAAAAGAGACAGTTAAGTAAGTACTTATAAAAATAATTTTATTTACAACTTAAAATACAGGAAAGTTACTACTCATTAATTTATTTTTATTTCCAACTATTCACAAAAGTTTAAGAATTACACTTATATAAAGAAATGTTTACAATTTTTTTTTTTTAAATTGATTGTTCCTTTTTTCAATATAGATACTCAAATTTAATTACTAAACAAGTTATACACAAAAATATTAAATGACTAAACAAGTTGTAAAAAAAGACAAACTTTAACAAAATATTATAATAAGATGTAATTAGATGTATGATGAAAAATAGAAAACTAATAGCTTATAGTGTCCCTGTAAATAAAGCAGAACTTAAAATTGCTTATAACTGGAATACAACACATAAAAACACTTATATCTACATACATAGACAAATTACAATTTATAATTAAAAAAAATAACTTTAACCTTTGCATACAAAAACGTAAAGTCAACTACATTAATATGCAAAATACATACGCACTTCTACACGCATAACCGCAAATAAACAAAAGGCACCTCTAAGGCTAGGCCTGTGTATAAAATTTAAAAAAAATATAAAAAACGAACAAAAAATAGATAAAAGAATTCGAGCGAACATATTACTTAAATTATACTTAAAATACCTAATTAGTGAAGGACACAAAATGTAAAACATGTAGGCCTATATCAAGAAATGAACTTCATAATTAAAACGGTGTGTATTATTTGGACTATATCATAATTTCTAAAAGGAAATCAACAGTGGCAGTTCAAGCAAAAACTTACTAAATGTTTTTAGAAAACTATTTTTGTTAAAACTGTATTTAATATAATTTGGTAAATGATTAAATGTTCTGGGTGCGATGAACTCAAAAGTTTTAGTGAAAAAAGTAATATTTGGTTTTGTAATCTTTAAATTTGACGAATTTCTAGGTTTTATCTTATAATCATTAACACTACTTGGAATATTACTGCTTCTTATATAAAACAGCTCCATTACCTTATAAATATACAAACAGACAACTTTATTGGCAATATCCCGAGTTCCACAAAAAGATGTTGGGAATGTTCAGTTTTTGATTTTCGCTTTATAACTCTAACAATAATTGAATTATAGAGACAGTTTTTATATTAATTTGGCAAGTACCACCATACAAAACAATTAATTTCTTATTGTATTCTACTAAGAAATAAAGCAAAATACACTTGTCGTAAAATATTTTGGGGACTAACATCCTTCAAGTAGAAGAATAATCTAAGAACACTATTCAATCTACCCTTCAAGTGTAAAATATGAGTTTTCAAGTTTAAATTACTATCAACAAAAATGCCTAGATATTTTCCAGAACTACACTGCTTCACAACATCACATGCAGTATCACAAGCTTAATAACACAATTAAATAGACACTGGCAATATTAAAAATTTTGTTCGTTTTGATGTTCCCGGTTGAGGTTCTTCTTCCTCATGCTGGGTGGCGTTATTTGCTGACTCAGGTTGGACATAGTCAGTTTCAGATTTTAACAGTTAAAAAGTCGTAGCACGTCGGGGACACGATTTGGAGTCAGTATTTTGAAAATACAGTGTGGGGTATTGTTTTATATATTTTTAGATAGGGGAAAACTGATTTTCACAATTAAAGAGTGGTAGGGCGTCGGGATAACGTTTTTTGGTCAACATTTTAGAAATACAGTGTGGGGTATCGTTTTATATATTTTGTGGTAGGGGAAACTCGATTTTGACACTTATTAAAAAAAAAAACGAGCCAAAGTCTCGAAAAAGTGTTCGAAATACATCTTGTTTTTAGCTTAAACATGAACATAAAAACCCCGTTTTTATATTATAAAAATTACTACTCTTTTTATTAAATATTTTTGAAGTGAAAACTTCTTTAGCGGCGTTGGGCACTTTTTGCTTGGGGAAAAAGCATTGAATTCGCGACCGTTACCACTCGAGATATAGTATGTATTATATATATATATATGTATGTACGCAACGCGAATATACTACATAGCACTTCTTATTGGGAGAGGAAAAAGCATCAAACTCGCGACCGTCACCGCTCGAGATATAGTATGTATCTATATATATATATATATGTACGCAACGCGAATATACTACATAGCACTTCTTATTGGGAGAGGAAAAAGCATCAAACTAGCGACCGTCACCGCTCGAGATATAGTATGTATGTATATATATATATGATATTTGTGTTATATGTATATTAAATACCAAAGTCAGCAAAGTCATTAATGTTTTAAATTATTTTATTCTTATTCCTCCTCCTCTAATATTAGTACGGACAAAAAAATATAAATTGGTCATAGAAGTTATCACTTCCAACGTGTGGTCTTAAGCAGACTATTTTTTTTTTTTTTAAATTAAAATATATAATACGCCACAAATATACGAAGTCAGGCTATTTCAATTAGAACAGGCGTTGCACATTTGCAGCATCAGCCTGCAGATAGAAACCTGACTTCTCATATATTCGAAGCTAGTCTATACGTACTAAAAAATGTTACAATTGGTGCTAGCGAACGTGTTAAAACAATTTCCCGATGCATTCATATGACATAAGACTCAGAATGAAGTCAGAATTAATTCCCGGACTCATAGACATCGAAAAAGAGCGAAAACCCGATTGTGTGAATTTAAGGGGTTTCCCAATTTTGCTTAATGAGTTGAAACATTTTAAAATTTGCCCAATTTAAAAAAATGGATTGATGCTCTACAACTTTTAGGGAGGGGGGTATTGATAAAATTTGATTTTGAAAAGTTACAGCACATTGAAAATGGGTAAAACACAGTTTTTGGCAAAGTTGGAAAAATTTGCTGTATTTTGGATCCCCTTAAAAATCAAACTATTGGACGAATTTTACACTTTTTTTTTTAATCGACCGGAAATTTCTTTAAGTACTGTTGTTTATAAAATATGCACAGTTTTAAAGTTATAAGAGAAAAACTGGAAAAATTCCTAAAATTTTGAGGTTTTCGCCCCCAAAAGTTGTCCCCCCACCTTTCGATGCCGCAAAATTAGATTTGTTATACCCACACCATACCAAACAACCCTAAAAAAAATACTTTTGCCGCAATTAATGTAAGCTGAAACCGCCTATATACTGGGCTATAAGGGCTTTTAGAAGAAATATATATATATATATTTTAAGCATGTAATTCCTTATAATTTGAAATTGATATTTTAAGTTTTTATGAACTGGACATAATTGAATTTACAATAAAATAAACCTACCTAAGAGTTACTTATTTCATTTGGTTAATTTAATTGGTAGAACAAATCGCTTGATCGTAGATAATCGTAATCTACTATTTATTGACAAAACAATAACCTGGATTTTTATAGATATAAAATGCGCAATAGGCTAAGCTAAACTTTGAACTATGTTTGCAATTTGACAAAAGATTTTGAATTTCTAAAACAAAGGACAAAAGCACAGCACGTGTTTAGCCAATAAAATAACCAAGCAACAGTTTGATAGTGCACGCTAAATCAATTTGTCACAATAATAGAAACAACGAGTTGAACTGACTCATGAACAATCTACTTAGGTTTATTGTAATCGCCATTTTGTCCGCTTCATACAGATTTAGTACAACAATCAAATAATCTATACTAATATTATAAAGAGGTAAAGTTTGGTTTTTTGTTTGTTTGTTTGTTTGTATGTAGGGGGTAATCTTTGGCACTACTGAACCGATTGAAAAAATAGTTTTACTAATAAAAAGCTACTCTATCCCTGAGTAACATAGGCTATAATTCATTTCGATAAAAAGTCTTCTTTTATTTCAATATTTGTAAATTTAGTCAGAAAAAAATCTTAGGTTAGGCCTAGAATGCTAAAACAACACATGTATTTACATTTATTACCATAGCAACCAATTATTGAATAAAATAACAGATAATATAGCTGTTTGCTCCAATATTTTTATTAACAGCTGATTTCAAAATTTGAAGCAATTATTTTTCTATTTCTAGCTTTTAGGTTAGGTTTTTAAAGTTTAGACCTGAGCCTTGCAGGTTCTTTTAACCATTATTATATCTGCTGTTATAAAATATAAGAAATAAGATTATTTGAATATTTAACATTATTTACCATCTTAGTTTTGAGGTTATTATTAGTCCTACACCTTTATTACATATAAAACATAACATAGAAGGTATTGGGGGTTGGCGTGCGGAGCACGCAGGGGTCTCCCCTAGTAAATTATATAACGGTTACCAAACAAATATTTCTTCTGAATAATAACGGTTTGCATCAGTCTAGTTTTGTGTCGACGCGGTGTTGTTTTTATAATATATTACAAGTTCAATAACCAATCGCACAGTAGATTCTGGAAAAAGTTAATTGACAGAACGATATTTTATCACACAAATTATCATCATGAAGGTAATCGGTGTTTTTATAAACAAAGTGTTACTTGTAAAACTACTTTTAGTTGAACGCAATCCAGCGCATGGTTTAATGCGCGTTACATGTAACAGTCCAACTATGAGTAAAAAAGGTATGCATTCCTTTAACTCTCAGCGTGGTAACAAAGGAAACTGGTACAAGTACAAGAGGTTTCAAAAAATATTTGGTGGGGAAGAAGTTAAATCTATGGAAGAGGTTCCTTACATGGCGTATATTGTGCATTATTATGTAAGTATTTGCCCTTTTATTTTGATTGAAAGTTATACAATGGTACTATACACCATAAAGTCATTTTAAACTTACCACAACGATTTTGTTTTAAGGAACGGTCAAAAACTACCACATTTTTTATTGGTACACTGCTTTTGATTAAATTAATAATGCCCATTAATTTATTAACTCTACACAGGGGGTCAGGCGTCTGTTTTGCCACAACTTGCTTCATTACCTTTTAAGAAGATAGCAAAATTAGCTCATTTGGCAGAATAAGTATTTTAATCAACTTTTAGATATGTTAGAATTTAATTGGTCACATTGAAGAATCTTTCAGTGCTGACACATTCTAAGCAGTAAGTTGATATATCTTTATATAGAACACTAAAATTAGGCTTCCTGCTCTGAAAAAGTAATAGGTACTATTATACCGATTTATTTTGACGATAATTTAATTGAAATTTAAAAACAATAATTACAAAATGAATAAAAGGTCAAATAAATACACTCCTGGACAAAAGTTTCGCAACAACCCTGTTTGTCTTAAATTGATAAGTTTAAAAGTAAATAAAAACACTAAAACCTTTTGGAATTTATTTGTTCCTTATCCTAGATTAAGAAACTAACAAAAATATTAAGAATTTTAGATACTATCATACTTTATTTTGGTATAAATGAAAAGCTAAAAAAGTCGATATACTTCTAGTTTGTAGTTCATAGAAAAATTGATACATTTAATTTATTTGGTTTATTACCAATTTCCTAGTATCTGGTATTTTCTCCTCTTGCTTGGATTACTTTCTTGATGAGGTGTTGAATATCTTCTTGCGGCGTTGCCTCCCACTCCTCGATCACTGCGGCTATAAGGGCTGCGAGAATGTTTGCAGGGTTGTTTATTCTCCTGATGCGGTTTTTTTACACTGTCCCACACGTGTTCAATAGGGTTGAGGTCTTGACTCTTGGGTGGCCAATCGATTGAACTTATGTCGACCTCCATAAGGTAACCACGTACAGGTATGTGGTCGAGCATTATCATGCATCAGTTTGAAATTTGGTCCCACAAACGGAGCAAGCGGAACAACATGATCTTGTAGTATATCTTCGACGTACCTTTGTGCTGTCAGAGCCTGTCTACGAAGTACCATGAGTTCTGTACGAGCATCGTACCTTATATCACCCAGGAACATCACCGAGCCTCTTCCAAAAGGCACCCTGGGTGAAAAGCAGGCTTGTGCAAATCTTTCTTGACGCGTTCTCCTTACACGATCGTTCCCATCTGGTGAAGCTCCCATCATCCACAGTCCAATGGATATGATTCCGGGCAAATCTAAGACTCAAAACACGTTGACGTGCAGTGAGAAGAAGACCTGGAGCATGTGCTGTCTTCTGCTCAATTCCACTTCTACGAGACGTCTACGGTCCATAGTAATTTAAAAAAATAATGAATTCAATTATTCTTACTAAATAAAAATGCACTGCATCACTCAAATTACTTCAGAATACTGAGAAATTACCTTAGGTCAAAACTCGAAAGAAGGACAGGATTTTTACCTTTAACTGAAGATAAGATCTTTTTGCAGTTCTCTTTAAAACGTGTGCTTCGTGCAGTTAGTTAAAATTAAAAACGAGGGTGACCCCAAAGACCCCTTGGTAGTTTTCCCGGCCCAAAGATGCACTGACTCTGATAAACTGTAGTTAAATAATGTACTAATTTATCTATACAGTTAATTAATTCTCATAATTTTACGTTTAGGTAAAATACAAAAATAGTTACCAGTTGTTGATCCAGGTTGTCTGCGGAGCCACCATTCTAAATGAAAACTACCTCCTTACAGCGGCGCATTGTGTAACACACTGCCCACACCAAACAGCGCGTAACAAGGATGAGAAATTATTATTCATTAACTGCCCTGAACGTGATACAAAAACGTATGAAATATATGTAGGAAACACTGTCCCAGAGCATGTTTTGACCAAAGCAAAAGTAAAAACTTTTCATATCCATCCTGAATATCAAGCATATGATTGGTTAAATAAGTAGGTATTAAATGATTAATATACATATAAGATAACAAACTCACGTTATACCACATAACTCACAGTGTTCTACTTATGTATAATACTAATCCAAACCACTCCATGCTTGGCACGCCAACCACAGTTCTCGCTTTGCTCTTCCAATTTTAAACGGAATAACTAATCCATATTTTACTTAAAATAAGCAACACACAACTAACAATATGTTCTTGATTTATTTTAATAGTTTGTAGAGGAGGGAAATATATATTTGGAAAATAACACAACTTCCAGAATCCCACTCTATTGTTCTACAACACTCGAAACAATTCAATCGTTTCTGGTGTTTGGGGATGTGTGTGTTTATATGTTCGCACGGAAACTGTCCACATTTTACGTCCGATTTGGTAGACACGTAGGTTTTCGAATGAGTTAGATTCGCTATAAAAATCATCAAAACCGAAAGGACGTTTGTTGATCGGATGAACTATTTTATTTTCTGTAGTAGTGTGACACTTATTTGGGAGTATATCTAAAAAAAAAAAAAATAATATAGAGATTATTCAGCACATTTTTTTTTCTTACACGACCTTACAGCATGTCTAGTTCCCTGAAATTAATCAAAAAGTAAAATGCCATAAGAGTACACTGTTCATATCCGCGTGGGGAATTTTACCGTAGGGTTAGCTTCTGCCGAAATCGAAAGCCGACGGCCTAGTTGCAAACTCGCTAAGCAAGTTTGTCCCATGCGAGTTAAAGGAAGCTGTCCACAATCCGAAGTTGCAAGGTCTAAGTGTAAACTCACAAAGCTCTTTCCATAAACCGTAGTTGCAAGGTCTAAGTATAAACTCACAAAGCTATTTCCATAATCCGAAGTTGCAAGGTCGAAGTGTAAACTCACAAAGCT
>JAGFPH010001282.1:0-10588 GCA_018207615.1 Philaenus spumarius
AACAACCAATGATGCTTATTACAGGAGGAAGCTTGCTTTTTATATGTTCAACATTCACTCTCTATCAACAAGGGACTCCCTGTTTTACTGCTATACAGAGGTTGTAGGTGGAAAAGGCTCTAACGAGGTTGTATCCTTCTTGAACCATTATATCACCCAGTGTTTAGACAAGTGTGTCCAAGAACTATCCATATTATCCATAATATCCTGCGGAGGGCAAAATAAAAACTATACGTTACTCAAATACTTATATCATGTAGTGCATATAAGAAAAAGAATGGAAAATGTGACCGTTACCTTTCCTGTAAGGGGCCACTCCTACATGGAGTCGGACAAAAACATGGGTATCATAAAAACCAAAACGCCAGCAGAAATGCCCGTTGACTGGATAGAAGTGGTAGAAGCTTCAAGAACTTTCCCAGCACCCTTTAAAACCATTGATGTGGACCAGGGACTAGTTCGCAACTGGGCTAAATTTCTTGGAAGCAGTACTTTCATCAAGAAATGTCCATTCAAAATAAGACCTATTAGAGAATTGAAAATAACAAAAACTGAACCAACAAAAATACTCCATCGTGATACATACAATGGAGTTTGGACTTCTTCAATAGTAACAAACTTAGATCAGGAGTCTATCACAGTTCAAGCACCTCTTCCAGAGCCTAATGAGTTTGTACTGCCCCCACGTGCATACGAAAATAAGTAGCCTACTTCTTATTTGATATTACCGTAGAAGCCTAGATCATGATTATTAGTTTTATTACCTTAGGCTAGCCAACAAACTATAAAAGCTTACTAATTTAAACTTTCGAGAGCTTTTCTTTTAAAATTAAACTGTACTAAAATAAAATGAAACCTAAATATTGTCTCCCATAAAGAACCGTTTTCATGAAAAGTAAAAAAATATTAAATTATGCCAAGGATTTTGGTACAATTTTAAATTAGGTTTAAAATTTGGGATAACTATGAAAACAATATACTGTATAAATGTTTACTAGAAGAATATTAATTACAAAAATTGTTAACAAAATCAGTAAGACATAATTCAGTTTTCTTCCAACCGCCCATGTAGACTATTGCTATTAGGCCTAACTGTCTAATCGCTCATTAACGTAACAACAACTTTAGGCCTCCTGTTGTTACAGGTTTGCTGCCTATAACTGAAGAAAAATACAAGGATGTAAATCATCTGAAGCAATTCTGTATGAATACAGAAGTTAAGGGATATTACTCAACTCTGCCACATGGAAAGCAACAAAAGACGAAAAAACCTACTAGGAAAAACTAAAAATTGGTGGTCAAAGAGTCTTTTAGTTAACTTTACAGACTGTGCACGCCTAATTTAGTAATATACAGATGTAAATATGCTATTAAAGCACTTTTTTCTCTAATGTAATGGGTTCTGATTTAGTAGCCTAGCCTAGTTTTAATGCAAACCAAGGGACAAAGTACATTTTTCCCTGGAAGTTTGGTACCTAAATATGGAAACAATAAATATTGGAAAAAGTTTTAATTTTAAGAAGGTTATTTATGTCAAATTAACATTTTAAAAAGTTTTAATAATTTAAGATATTTTTTCTGCAACCATAATATTATTAGTGTATTAACCATAGCGTTTCTAACTTTCAAATGTAAATAACTCAAAATTATAAAACTTGGACAAAGTACATTTCTCCCCTTACCTCTTCATATGATTGTTTGCTTAATCTTATGGATTCCTCTATGATTCTGTAAACAATTTGATAGTTGCCCATTCAAGTATTCTTTAAATCTAAATAAAAAAGAATAAAAAACACTAAGTAATTGTCTTCTATATAAATACTTTGTGTATTCGTTTTTCTATATCAAGTAGAATTATTACTCCCATGAATTTGTATGGTATAAACTAAATCTTAAAAGTACATCAACCAAACATAATAATAATATCAGCAACTTAGTACTTTTTTAGACAAATTTTCACTATTCGATTTAGGTTTGTGGTTAAACAACTTATTTGTTTATTATTATTATGATACCTAGTAGCTAACAGAGCAATAGCTAGGTTCAAATCTATGCAAATGTATTGGAGGTTCCAAATGAAACAGATCGAACAACCGCCTTTAACCAATTCGCAATTCTGCTCTCCTAAGTAAGTCAAGAAAATTTGTATTACAACTATATTATGTCTATAGAAGTTCAAATTGCTATTTTTGTCACTTAAAATAGTGATTTTTTTTTAAATGCAAGTGAAACGAATCGTACAAGAACTTAAATATTTGGACTAGATCGCTTGGTTGTACGCTTCATAATGTGACATAAATTAATACAATTTGTAAATAATTTCATTAAATTTCACTACGGTATTTAAAAATATTTGTTTATAAATTGTGCTGTAGGTGTTTGAGGTGAATTGAAAAAAACTTAAAATCAGTTACATCTAAAATGTAATACGATTGCAGTATTTGTTATATTTTCCCCCAGTGAAATTCACTAAAATATTTATTAAACTATATTAACTTGAGTGTTCATTGTTCGGTGTCCAAGTCACTATTGGATATAAATTATGCAGAAATAATGCGTAGTAATAAATTACCTTATTTTGCTCCGTCATGTGACTTTATTTGTCTTGTTACTAAGACACATTTCGGAGTCGGTATTCCATCTTTAGTGTTTCCCTCCGTAAAGTTCATCGAAAAAATTGATTTAAAACACTACATACACATGTACACGTGTACACTTATTTACAACGCTGAATCACGTGGTCACTGTTGCATGGTTTGCGAACTAAGTGTTGAGGTGAGGCTAAGGTTTCATATTAGTTGTTTGGGCTTATCAGTCCATTGCATCTCAAAGCCATCTCATGCAAGGAAGTTAGACTTAAAAAATAAATTTCCATTAAGCATGTTGTATGGTGATTGTTTGAATGCTTTGTAAATTTCAAATTCCTCAATTGCATTCATCAATAGAATGTGTAGTAGAGTGATGTAGGTTTCGAAACCGGTGTATGAGTGATTGTTGTAAATTAAATGTTGCTCATAGCTCGATCTATGGCATATAAGTTATTTTGTGACAAATGTTCTTTGAAATGCTCCATGAAAGTTCTGCCCGTTTGTCATATGTAAAAGCAATCACAGTCGTCACATTCTAATTTATAGACGCCAAATTTCTTTTCTGTAGGTATTATTTGCTTTTTTAAGCATTTTTTTTTGTATATGTTGTTATTAGTACAATGTGTGATAATGATGATATACTGGATAGTATACTGTATGTATTTTTCAGAATTATTGTTCGCATTATATTGGTGTAATCGGTGGCAACAAATTTCCTTGTTCTGTTCCATTCTGTATAATGGCAATTATAATAATGTACATTAAAATTTTTTTTTTTGTAAATGTTGTATTCTTGTGTTTATCTAATAAATTGACAATTAATTGAATTTTGAATTGGGGGTTTTCAGTGTGTATGGATGGTGTGATATATTTACTTTTACAACATATATATATTTATTGTTACTTGAGATTTAGTAACCCATTATAAGGGTAACTAACATATTGTTACCCGAATGACATATTCTTCACAAAATTGTGTTTGAATGTATACATATTGCTTATGGATTTGTGCTAGTTTAATTCTTATAAAAATAATATCGTATTCAAGTTAAACACATTTATTATTGTTTATATGTAAGTTGAATACCATCAATCATTATTCATAGTAATTATTTGTTTAGACAACATTATGCTAATTAAAATAGATAATTTCCATATGAATAACTTTATACTAATTAGCGGCAAGAACCATGTCATATTTCACTCAAGGCTGTGCCGGTGAAGTGTACTGAAATGTTCTATAAATATAAGATATTCTACTATCGGTTTATTATGCTTCTACAAGGTAAATAAAAGAGTTCCTAGAGATTTTCTGATATAATATTAGGTTTTAGAAAAATCATTATGCTTACATACAAAAGATTTTAATAACTACTATTTTTATATTACTTAACATGTAAGGTGAAGAAAACTTACTACCATGATTATTTGAATTTGGAATTTTGTTTACTGTAGAGGCTGGGCTAAACAACAAAGGTTTGATTAAATCACTGGACTATAATTCTAAAATCTATTGTAAATCTATAATCTTTTAAAAGTAAACATGTACCACTTTGCAAAGAGGCTAGAGTAATAATGGTGTGCCGCAAGGTAGGTGTTTATCCCTTTACTATGTATTGTCAGGGATATATTGTTAGCTACCAATATCCCAAAGACTTATAATAAGAATAAAACAAATTAATATAATCAAGAAATTTTTATAGAAAATATTTGCTCTAGAAACAGCTATTGCTTAATTATATTAAATGGATACTAGAAACAAAAGTGTAAATGATTATGTTAAAATTCTAAGACATTGTGTGAAAAGAGTTGTAAGGTTATTTTGTTTTTAAAGTGTTTTCACCATGTAAGATGTATTGATTTTATGTAACTTAACCATGTGAGATTATTTGGATTTCTATTATATAATGTGTCTGACCTTGTAAAATGATTTTAAGGTTAAGTTTAAAATTATCTGGGCTTCCACCAGATTCGACTCATGAATCATATTTTGAAGTGGGCTAACGACAAATGAACCTAGGTTGAAATAATTACAGAGTTTGTCACAATATTGTTTGTTATATTATTAAAATGTTCAAATAATTTCTACAGTAAATAATTCAATAAGATGCAAATTATAAAACCATTAAAAGTTGAAATTTGAGTTGGTCATTCTCAAATAAAACATACATTACAGAACAAATTTATAATATTAATTCCTTAATAGTTAGTATAAAATGTAACAACTATTCTAAATACCAACACCATTAGTCTTATCTTGAATCTAGGCTACTCCTTTTCAACAGTGATATCTAAATGAATGCTTTAAGAAATTAACATATTTGTAATTTAACTCATTATTAATATGATTGACATTTATAAAACATAGTGAATTTTTAATTGAAGAGTAACGCTTTAAATTGGATTGAAATATAAATTACCTTCTGGTTTCTCAGCTAGATTATTTACAGAATCTACCTAAATATATCTGAACTAATTCTTATTGATTTTGAGGTGCTTTGATTAAACCCTCTATCAGCTAATTCTTATTGAAAAGGTCCATACTTCAAATACTTTTCTTCATCCACAAAATGACACTTATAATTATTACAATATTATCTAGAATATGATTTCGTTTGATAATTCTACTAACCCTCTAGATCTGTTTTACATTAATGATTGGTTTAAAGCTACTTACATAATTTTCCTTCTATTTATTTTCCCACACATTAGGCATTTATTGACTTATATTTATTTTCACTAAAAACTGCACTTGATTTAATTGATTTTAACGCACTACTTTGGTAATTTTACGTTGTTGAATTCATAGTTGTAATTCTAATAATTTCATGACTTCCGTTGGATGATTTCGCACTCAAATAATGGTTCTGTTTGATGATGAAATGATGATGATAAAATTCTACTAATGCATTTTGAAATGTCTACTCCCGGTGTTTCTCACTTAAAGGTTTCTTTTTTACAGACCACGTTTTTTCCTCCAAATCTCCCACCTCTTTATTTTACGCATTTTTGTATTCTTCTCTGATTGGATAATTTCAAATATGGATTATTCTGATTGGCTTTAGAGCTTAAAATATTTGGCAGTATTTTTTGCTGCTTATTCGTTGATTCACAAAGAATAACGCATAGCTGTGTATTTGTGTCCTAAGTAATTCAAGTTGGTACATCCGTTACAACTTCCTGTTGAAATAATATCTGTCGTAGCTATCTTTACTGAGATTTGTTTATGTAATTATTTTATTTTATTTTTTTAAATTATTATTAATAATTTTCTTAGTAAGTTGTTATTGGTTGCTGGTATTTACCAACAACCCTGACAGAGTTGTCCTACGAGGAGTGTTTTAAGTTACTTCTTACAAAGAAATGCAAAGCAAAAATATTGTCATGGGAAAGGAAAATCGTCATTAGGTTGGCGTAATATTGATTTTATAAAAATACAGATCCAGTCAGTAATATCGTAAAAAACGTTTAGCCAATCAGAAGAGAATTTGAATATTATGTTAACAAAAGGGGCGGGGAGATATTTCGTGAAAAAGGGGTCTTCTTCAAAAAAATAGGTGGAAGACTAACACCTAAAAGCTCTTTAACTTATTTATTTACAAGCTTATTTAATTTTACCTTAAATTACTCAAATTTAACACCAAAAATCGAGTTAAATAATTCAACAAGTCAAAATTAGTAATCAAGTCAAATCATTCATCAAGTCAAATAACTCGAGTGAAGATCGGTCATCAAGTTAAAATCGGTTATCAATTTCAAAGACCAGTGCAGGAGCTAATTTATAAATAGTATCTAGTTTAGGTGCGAATGTAAATGAATTCAGATCAATATGCTGTTATATAAAATAATGAAGCAAAAATATAGTATCAGTTTAATAGCGAGTGAAAACGGAATCGTAAAACATGAAAGTAAATTAGAAACTTAAATTTACGTATCACAGATCTTGAGGTTAATCCCAATAGGATGTATCTGGATGTAATTTCATTATAATAATGTAATACTGTAACTATAATGAAATAAAAATGACAATTAAAAAAGAGAAAAATTAAATAATTTGGTATTGTCAATTGGTTTAACAGAAACTAATTAAATTAGGACACAACTCGTTCAATGCAGCTTTAGAATAATGAATCATATTAAATAAAACATCTTAACTCATTATGTTTTGTATTAGCAAATTTTAATAAATAATACATAAGTTGTATATATTAAACATTAAGGAGATTATATAGTCAGGAACTTTTTTAGGTTTAGGGAATGACAAATATTATCAGACAAATTTTAACGTGTCTTTAGATAAAATAATATCTGACGTAGGGAAGTTAAGGGTCAGATGTTTGCTGTTGTCGAGGCCGTTCTTATCGCAGTAAACAAGATAGTTTGTTTGCTGGCATGAGCTGTCGTTGCGTTGCCATCCTATTTACAAAACACTAGATCTGAATTTACGTACTGTGCCGTTATTCAAGTTGCGCGCCACCAATATATTACGTTTGTCGGATATCTTCTGTATTACCGACACCAGTAATACAGATGTTCTTGTAGTTCCTTTTATCCCGCAAGGTGACACCACTCAACAGACAAACCATCTGTTAGCAGTCATGCGCTGTGGCGAACTTTAGACAAGGCATACATCTCTGTTAGAGTCGCCATTCTTGTGTTTTTCTGTCTAGTAACTCAGGCAAGCGACGCCATGCCTTTCGCTTGTAAAGTCGTTCAAACCTTTTAACCTGTTCGGTAGTTAATTTATATAAATGTTATAGTCATGTTTTTGAACGACACTTCAGTGCGCTATTAAATGGCATGCTTTATTTTTAAAGTCTCTTCACCAAAAAACCAGGTATGTCACAGCAAAAAACCAAACCCAAATGTCTTAGAGAGTTCATTTTTGCTTATTAAACATTAGCTTTGTAAGTTATTGCCAAGTTTATATTCAATATTATCAATAATATTTCAAAACTATTAAGTGTATTTTCAATATTTATCTAATTCCATTTTTGATTCTTTGTGTACAATTAGTTGATTTCTGTAATACATAAAACCTAGTGTAACTCTTGCCTAAATTCAAACCTAGGTCTAGGTTAAAGCAAATTGTGTAACTATATTGTTTGTAACTTCGAAATCTGGCAAAAAAGGTGTAACTTTATTATCTTATGGTCATTCCGTTTTGAGGAAAGTCTTAAACATATGAACTTCCATGTGCATTCTGAATTTTACATGTGTTTGCATTTTACATGTGGTAACAGTTAAAGTTTAACATGACAAATGGTAACAGGTTAACTTAATGTTAAATCTTGAATTACCAATTAACAAAGTTATTCTCAACCTTGCCTGTTAAACATTTACCAAAATAATATAAAGGCAAACTCCTTAAGCCTAAAGTCTGTTCACAATGTTTTTGGTTTTAAAACCTACCATAATTGCTAAAACTGTATGTTCTTTTGTTTTACATGCAGTGTATAACTGGTGCAAGATGGAGTGTTCGATATGTTCTTCTGCAATTAAAAGCCATTACCTTCAGACCACCAATACAACTCTTATTCTACTTAATTTCGCCGACAGTGATCTAGTGATTCTACTCAATTTCGCCGACAGTGATCTAGTGCATTAAAGTAGTTAGGCCTACACTCAATTTCCAATCTATTAGTTGAAAACATAGCTATGAACTAAACAATAAACTTGTACTTAAATCTGCAGTGAACATTACTCATAAATTATTTTTTGATTAGGTTGTATAAACATTGTTGTCTTTCCCAGAGTTAATATAATAAATGTCTTTTATAATTAAATTTAATTGGATGGGACTGCTAGCAAATTTTATTTAAACTGCCACAGGGATTTCATTTAAAATTTAAAGGCTTTTTTTATTACATGAGAGACTTCTCACAAAAACATTAAACGCCATTATTTTTATTATTTAATTTGATTTAGTATTAAGGTTGGCCAACAAAATAAATGTTACCTATTAATAAATCCATGGTACAATGTATCTAATTTTGTAAAATTAATAAAATTGTATAAATTTTTATTTATTATTAATGGGGAGGGTTTTTCAGCTTTTATTTTTTTGGGGAGGGATCTTTTAAACTTAACAAAAATTAATATTGTAAAGGTAACCTTTTCTTAAATTCTTTTTTGTAATTAAGGGCGTATAAATTTATTACTTTTGTTACTAAGGGCATGTCATTTTTTTAAATATATTATATTTAATATATATTTTTTTGGTTTTGGTCAATAAATCAAAATCTGATTTAACTTCTTCTTTATTGAGTTGACCTCAATATACCTGAATAATATTTGTGAGTGATCGGCTAAGACATTTCTTCAGTTTGGCAAGTATTTGTTTTTAAGGTACGGTAAGTCTTTTGAACAAGTCCAGTCTATGTGGCCCAGTATAGCTTCCATTTATATTTAATTGTTTTTATCCAAGACTGGTACAGTACTAAAATGAATGTAAACGAATTTCTAAATATTTCAACAATAAAATGGTTTATAAAATGTAGGAAGGAATTATTATTCCTAAATGACAGACCATGGGCCAAGGGGGGTAATTTCAACTCCTCGTTATGTAACTTATAAGAAAAAGAGGACTTTTTCATTTCGTGGCACGCAGTCCAATGTTTAAGAAAATTTGAAGATGGTGTTTTGGAAGTGTTTGATTGTCCAGGGAGGAATTCAAGCAATATTTAAATGCCTGGCGAAATATGCTCAAAAAGCATGGCTATATAGATGGGTATTCATTAAAAATTCAATTATTATTATATGTCAGGGGAAATTATTCAATTATCTGCATAAATATAATATATTTTCTAGTTGTCTGAGTGTCTTTTCTGTATGTATGAATGTAAATATGTGCGTCTGGTGTATTAGTGTGTAACTATAAAACATGCATGTAGTATAATATATGTGGTTTCTTTGTTTATATATATAGTTTATAAAATTATAAAATAGTATAATATACAGTTTATAGATTAAAAAAAAGTTTTTCATTAAACGATATATATATATATATATTACAACGGACAAAACTCGTTGTAGGTCCTGAGTTTGAATTTATAATTAATTTTATAAGTTTGAATAATCTGGACTTGCCGCGGGTTGAAGCCGAATGTAGGTCACGACAATCATGTTAACGCGGGCGGGTCGTTATCTGGCCAAACTAAACTCTTGGACCCTGCCTGTTCGTAAAGGAATAGGAACTTGTAAAAATTACTTACAGATTCTTTCGGGAAGCCAAAATCCAGGATTTAAATAAAAAATAAAAATCTTCAGGAAATGCATTACGCTAACCGCGGGTGTATTTACTGTAAGATTAGATAATATAAAATCACTCAATTACGTAAGATACAAGCTATCAAAGTATGGGAAAAAAATTCAAAATTCCTCTAAATTGAAAAAGAAAAGGTTTTTTAGTCTTTTCTTGATAAGGCCTAAAATAAAGGTGAAATAAGTTTTAGTGAAATTTTGTCAAATAAAAAAGTTAATGTTAATTCACAAAGTTCGAATGGTAAAAAGTAGGTAAAAAATAAAGTTTTTTAAATTCTAACCAAAATAAGTTTTAGTAATGATAAACATAATTTATAATTAAAAAGAAAAACTTAGAAATATATAAAAGGAAAAAGGTGATAGAATTTGCACCTTTACAGCCAAATAAAAAGTTAAACTTACATTTTTACTAACCCAAATTGGTAAATAGCATGTAAGTAATCTAGTGATGTAAAAATAATTCAGTATTTGAAATATATTTCGGGAGTAAAGTAAAACCCCACTTTTTAGAAAATCGTTGAAATCCCTAACTCCAAAGCAAGACAACCAGAAGAAGGAACGAAGTGAAAATCCGGCTAGTTAACACAAACCAATAGACGAAAAGATGTGTAAAAGAAGAACTGGAAGAAACGAAAAACTAAGACTTTTCCGGAAAAAATCGCCGCGGAAAAACGCGCGCGGGTCGTGTACGCGAACCAAGAGTCGTACGAACGTCACTCGAGTTCGTGTGAAAAGAC
>JAGFPH010001282.1:10688-39989 GCA_018207615.1 Philaenus spumarius
TGAAACAGCAATTAAGACTTTACCTTGCGCCAAATTGCAGAATGAAATGCGTGTTTTGATAAATGTCAAATTGAATAACAACTTGCGAATTAATAGTCACAATAAGAAAATGGGTAAGCCTGAGTACAGATCTAAAAAGATGTATGCGGAGGAATTTAAATTATTAAAACAGATTAATGGTAAACTGAGTAATAATCAAGCAATGCTAACGAAGGCTGATAAGGGTAACACCCTTGTAATCATGAATATAGTTGATTATAATAATAAAGTCACTCAATTTTTCAATGATAATAACATAAAACTTTTAAAGACTGACCCAACATGCAAATATTTCAATAAATTAAATGGAGCGATCAACAAATGTAAATCCTTATTTAGTGATAGAACGCGAAGATCACTCAAACCGATTAATGCTCTGGCTCCTAGGTTTACTGGATTACCAAATATTCATAAAGACAATGTCCCCATCAGGCCGTTAATAAATTACACTACCGCCCCTGGGTATAGAGTTTCCAAAAAACTTGAAGAAATTATTAAAAGTAACATTACTGTTAAAAACGACCACAGTATCATCAATACATTAGATTTTGTAAATAAAACTAAAGACTTCAAGATTGTCCCACAGTACAAATTAATTTCCCTGGGCATAGTGAATTGTATACGAACGTACCGATTCAAGAAACATTGGACATTTTGATGGAAAACCTTACTGAGACCAGCAAGTTAAGTAATAATGAGATTCAAGAAGTAATGCTATTAATCAGGGTTGTTTTAAAACAATATTATTTTGGTTTTGAGGATAGTTTTTACATACAAGAGGAAGGACTGGCGATGGGGTCTCCATTGTCAGGACTATTGGCCAATCTATACTTAATCAATTACGAAAATAAATTTATTCTAGACAAAAATAACCCACATTACAGCAGGTTAATTTTTTATGCTAAGTATGTGGATGATACCTTCATTGTATACAAGGGCACCACACGTCAAATGGAAAATTTCATTGGACATTTAAATAAAGTCAATCCACAACTTCAGTTTACATTGGAGAACGAAATTAATAATGAGCTTAACTTCCTTGATGTTACAGTGACGAAACTGGACAACTAATTAAAATATAAAATTTACCGTAAACCCACAACTACCGATGTAACGATCCATGCTACATCATTCCATCCCATCTCGCACAAGATGGCCGCATACAACTCTTTCGTCCATCGGTTCATATCTATTCCTCTTAACACACAGGACTTCCACTATGAATTAAATATAATTAAACATATAGCCAGCGCGAATGGATACAACAGTTGCATGATAGATAAAATGTTGTACAAACACAGAAAAGCTCAAAATAAACCTAAATATGATCACGACAAATTAAACGAATGGAAATATGTTTCCATCGAATATTCCAACTTAGTACCCAACATGTTAAAAAAATGCATTTTTTAAACACAATGTGCATGTGACGTACAGAACGAACAACAGTGTTCAAAGAATTTTGCAAGCAAAACGGACAATTCCTAAACGAAAACAATCAGGCGTATACAAAATACGATGTAGCGAATGTGATGGCTTTTATATTGGACAACAGGCCGAACGTTTGAAGAACGGTTTAAAGAACATTTACCGCACAATAACGTTCGCGAAATAAGATCTAATTTCGCACAACACCTGTTTGATAGGAATCACAGCTACAAAGATTTTGATTCTAATATAATACCAATCCGTTATTGTCGTAAGGGCAGATTTATGAACGCTGCTGAAGAATTTGAAATACATAGGGCGAATGTGACCAACCCAAAAAATTTATTGAATGAACAACTTTCATTTAAATCTAATTATTTGTACGACACGGCCATTGAGTACTTACGGAGTCCGAAAGTGGATAAAATTGGAAATGCCCCTTAGAAACGATTAATGCTTTTAGCTTCAGTGTCGCGCGTGGCTAGCTACTGTGCGCATCGTGTTACCAACCTGTAAATGATGACTGATTAGTTTGTTTATGTGCGTGTTATGTGTTGTGTTCATGTTTGTGTTTGTGTTTTAATTTAAAATAAACGACCTCCAACGGAGTAAGAATAAACTGAAGATGGGACCACGGGCCCGAAACGCATCTTAAAATTAAGACAAACAAAGTCACAAGACGGATATAAATTAGGTAATTATATTAATTTTATAATTATATTTAAATTATCAAAGTGACTTGGATACCACACAATGGAAATCAAACATGATTCATGGTCGATTAAGAGATCTGAATTGTTCATCGCCTTGCATGGTAGACGGAAAATATACAAAGTGTATTTCCCTAAAGATTTCATCAACGATACGGTCACACATGTTGACGGATATCCAATATATCGCCGAAGAAATACCGATAATAGCGGAAAATCATTTATTAAAAATATCAATAACGCAGACATTGACATTGACAATCGTTGGATGGTACCATATTCACCTCTGCTGAGTAAAACATTCAATGCTCATATTAATGTTGAGTTCTGCAGTTCGGTGAAGAGCATCAAATATATTTGCAAGTATGTGTATAAAGGAAGTGATATGGCTGTATTTAGAATTGAAAATACTAATGTAAATGCTTCTCCAATTAAAAAAAAATAATGAAATAATTAATTACCAAATTGGCCGGTATATCAGCTCCAATGAAGCTGCCTGGCGTATTTTCGGTTTCCCAATTCATGAACGGGAACCAGCAGATATCCATTTAACTGTGCATCTCGAAAACGGCCAGCGCGTATTTTTCACGAACGAAACAGCGCTTGATCGTGCTATTAATCCACCAAAAACAACGCTCACCGAATGTTTTAATTGTGTAATCGTGCGGATGCTTTTGGTGCCTTCGTACAAACACTGGTCTATTTAAAAGTACCACGCTATTTTACGAGGGCTCAATCGAAAAATGGATGCCCCGCAAGCAGGGCACACCAGTTGATGCATGCCCCGGTTTATTTAAATCAAATAATTTGGGTCGTGTATATACAGTCAATCCCAGGCAGACTGAGTGCTTTTATCTGCGACTGTTGTTGGTTAATGTCACCGGACCATGGTCATTTTAATATATACGTAAAGTAAATGAACAACAGTATACAACGTATAAAGATGCATGTCTTGCACTAGTCTTGCTAGAAGACGACAATCACTGGGACAATATACTTGCTGAAGCAGCATTAAACTGTACAGGAACACAAATTCGTCTACTATTTGCTATAGTACTGAGGACATGTTTCCCGGTCCGAGCACAAATGTTGTGGGATAATCACAAAGATTCGATGAGTGATGATATATTGTATCGACATCGTACAAGGTGCAACGATCTAACGATATCATTCAGTGACGCAATGTACAGTGAAGCATTGATTGCTATTGAGGATCATTGCATTGTCATTGCGAATTTACCAATCAGTCATTTCGGTATGAATTCACCAAATCGAATTGCATCTGATTTAATCAACACAGATATAAATCGTGAACTGCAGTATGATAACGTCGAATTGGCAGCGACTGTTACTCGCAATGTTCCACTACTAAATGATGAACAAAAATCAATTTACGACCGCATTATGCTGTCAGTTTCGGCAGGGCAAGGGTGATTCTTTTTTTTTATGAACCAGGTGGAACTGGCAAAACATTCCTTATTTCCCTAATACTTGCTGAGATACGATCAAAAAATGGCATCGCATTGGCCGTTGCATCATCTGGCATTGCAGCAACTTTATTAGATGGAGGCAGAACAGCTCAGTCAGCATTTAAGCTGCCATTAAACATTCAAAATAACCCAGATGCAGTGTGCGACATTAAAAAACAATCGTCCATGGCGACAGTGTTAAAACAGTGTGAAATTATAATTTTGATGAATGCACTATGGCACACAAACATTCTCTTGAGGCATTAGATAGGATATTGAAAGATATAAAAAACAACTACAAACTATTTGGCGGCACTCTGTTACTAGTGATTTCAGACAGACACTTCCCGTTATTCCAATTTAAACGTACGCTGATGAAATCAACGCTTGCTTAAAATCATCGCGACTATGGCGTAATGTTGAAAAAGTACAACTGACAGTGAACATGCTCGTTCATATGCTTCAAGATCCATCTGCTGAAACTTTCTCAAAGCAACTGTTAGATATTGGCAATGGAAAAGTTGCTGTATATGGAAATACTGGATGCATGAAATTACCGACGGATTTCTGCACAATCATCAACTCACAAAATACTCTCATCGACAATATATTTTCCGATGTACACACAAAATACAAAAATCTTGAGTGGCTGGCAGAAAGAATGATTTTGGCAGCAAAAAAAATGTGGACGTCAATGGATTAAATACTAACATACAACTGTTGTTGCCAGGGGATTTGGTGTCATAAAAATCTATCGTTGCTGTTTGCGATGCTAACGAATGTGTGAATTATGAAATTGAGTTTTTGAATTCATTGGATATGCCGGGCATGCCACCGCGCCATTTACAATTGAAGGTTGGATCTCCGGTTATTTTGCTTCGTAATTTGAACCCACCACGGCTTTGCAATGGCACACGATTAGTCATTAAAAAATGTATGAAAAACATTATCGAAGTCACCATTTTGAATGGCAAGTTCCGAGGCGAAAATGTATTACTGCCACTAATCCCTATGATTCCTACAGATGTGCCAATTGAATTCAAACGCGTTCAATTTCCAATTAGATTTTCATTCGCAATGACGATCAATAAGTCACAAGGCCAAACGATGACTGTTTGTGGCTTAGATTTGGGCACACCATGCTTTTCCCACGGCCAGCTATATGTGACATGTTCTCGCGTGGGCAAATCATACAGTTTGTTTGTATTCGCTAAAGACGGACTGACCAAAAATATTGTACACTCCAAGGCGTTGAGAGATTAATCTTTGTTTATTTTTTAATTTCAATAATTAGTACTAGAAGTATGAATTATTTTCAATGTATAGATAGCTATCAAAAATTGTAATTTAATATATATTTTTTACTTTAATAAAGCATAATTTATTACGGTAACCTAAATATATAATGTATTCGCTAAAGACGGACTGACCAAAAATATTGTACACTCCATTGCGTTGAGAGATTAATCTTTGTTTATTTTTTAACTGCAATAATTAGTAGTAGAAGCATGAATTATTTTCGATGTATAGATAGCTATCAATAATTGTAATTTAATATATATTTGTTACTTTAATAAAGCATAATTTATTACGGTAACCTAAATAAAGTATGTATTCGATAAAGACGGACTGACCAAAAATATTATACACTCAATTGCGTTGAGAGATTAATCTTTGTTTATTTTTTAATTGCAATAATTAGTTGTAGAAGTATGAATTATTTTCGATGTATAGATAGCTATCAATAATTGTAATTTAATATATATTTGTTACTTTAATAAAATTTAAACTTGAACTGGACTTATGAGAAATAACACTATATAAATAAAAACAGAACACAGTTTCTCATAAAAAACGTTTAATAATTCAAACGCGTTTCGATGACCAAGTCATCATCATCAGTGATGGTTACAAACTTATAACTAATTTGGTTACATGGTTCTTAACTATATATAGGCAGAGTCTTAGTAGGGGGGATGGTCTAAACATGTAACGACCAATGGGAGAACAGTAACTTAATAATTGTAATGGGGGTAGTAACTACAGGGGGAAAACATGAATATATATAAAAAGATATACAAAATAACATATATATAAGTTAGAATCATACATAATACACTCATAAACTGTATATGTGAACATGTAGGATATATAATTTAAAAGATGATATGTGAAAATATTATATACAAACAACAAAGAATAAGTAGATTCTAGGTCAAACATTACATAATAACCTACAATACTAATACAATTATATAAAAATATGTAAGACATGTTATTTAATTAAAGCATAAAAAATAAAATAAAAAAAATCACTAAAAATACGTTTGTACCATATACATAAAGCATAATCAAATATTTAGTACTATTATAATGCTATAATTTATGACAAAATTATAAGATGTCTCATATAAATCATTATTATGTGATGATTATGTTTGTATGATAAACAATAAAATAATAAACAATAAATATGAATAAATACAAAAAATCACAGCTACAAAGATTTTGATTCTAATATGATACAAATCCGTTATTGTCGTAAGGGCAGATTTATGAACGCTGCTGAAGAATTTGAAATATATAGGGCGAATGTGACCAACCCAAACAATTTATTGAATGTACAACTTTCATTTAAATCTAATTATCTGTACGACACGGCTATTGAGTACTTACGGAGTCCGAAAGTGGATAAAATTGGAAATGCCCCTTAGAAACGATTAATGCTTTTAGCTTCAGTGTCGCGCGTGTGGTAGCTACTGTGCGCATCGTGTTACCAACCTGTAAATGATGACTGGTTAGTTTGTTTATGTGCGTGTTATGTGTTGTGTTCATGTTTGTGTTTGTGTTTTAATTTAAAATATAACGACCTCCAACGGAGTAAGAATAAACTGAAGATGGGACCACGGGCCCGAAACGCGTCTTAAAATTAAGACAAACAAAGTCACAAGACGGATATAAATTAGGTAATTATATTAATTTTATAATTATATTTAAAAAATAATCATGTTTGTAGTAACAATATCAAACAGCAATTGATTAGTAGACGGATCTGGAATTTCTGCAGAAATTAAACTATCGATGTCTTCAGAACGTATTTTGTTGATGAACCAAATCAAAATGTGAGCATGAGGTAATCCTCGCTTTTGCCACTCAACCGAATACATCCAACAACGTGTAGGGCCAAATACATGTAATTCTGAAATGAAGCTGATTAAAGATTTCAATTTTTGTTTAAAAACACGTGCTGTAATGTCATGGCGATGTATTGCATTTTGTCATGGTAATAACAATGATGTAAATTCTGGCCATTTTGGATTACATGTAAAAGTAATAAAAAAACACGATCGTCCATATTCGCACACGAAAGTCACAGCATCCTGTATGTATTCTTGCATGTGACGTGGACTACCTATGTACGATGATGACACAGTTACCAATTTCGGCAGTATCATCGTGGTGTGCAATAGCATCTCGTAGGTGAATATATTCTTCCGCACGCAGCTTCTGTTGATTATGTCGCAAGTATCGTAGTCGTTCACTCTCTATCTTCACGTACATGTCTACCATGAATTGTTGGCAAAGCTCATGACATCGTAAAATGATGTTGTCTTGACCGCTTCTAATCATCAAACGATACGCATAGTAATCTTTCGAGCTAACGTTCTTGGTTTTTGGCCCCTGTAATAATATATATTTTAATTAATTGACGATTTATTTTTTAATAATAAATAAATTATGTTCTTAATAATGAATGAATTACCTGTTACGGGATCTCGTTGTTTAATGTTTATGCAATATCCCTCATGTCCCTTCCAGAAAATTAGCGGATATTGGAGAGCGTCATATGAACAATGGGTATCAGCAATGAACTGAAGATTATTATCTCTTCTTCGAATCACGATTTATCACGAAGCTGTACGGTCGCCAACCATGATTCCAGCAACGTCGTGAACAACAGGTGCGTTGAATCTACGTCTATGCTCTCCAGCTGGTGTTCTAGCAGGATTGATTACAATAGCGTGATTGTCACTTTGTAGCTTGGGCATGTGTGATTTGAAGATTTCAACAATTTATTGTGCTCTTCTAACAGGGCGTCCAGCTCGCCGGCGATGCGCCTGGCAATAAGTGAATTGAGGTTATTGTAATCGCAACGTGCATTCATGCGATTGGCGAGTGCGCGTTCGGAGTCCTCGCCACCCATAAAGTAAATTTGTAAAAATTTATGACATTAGTTTGGCATTGGCAGCAATGATTTACCTTGTGATAAACTTGGCCTATGATTTTTAACGTGGAATTAAATTGTTGACCGTTTGCAGCAATATTTTGAACAATTTCTGTTGCTCCGAACGATGTCATTTTCAAACATGAATTGAATGTACGAATTGACTTTAGGAACAGTCTAGAATCTGGATCTGTACCGATAAGTAAGCTGATCAATGGTTCAAGTGGTGTTTCAATTTCCGTCAATTTCACTTTTCCTGATGAGCAACACATCCCGACTGGCTCACTTTTAAATTTAAGTGCACCTCAATGCGAGCATTCCTTGTCCAAAGTACTAATGATCAATTTGAAATGAGCATAATATTCAACATCATGCTCATACTGGAATGCTAATCGAAGGAACGAATCTGATGTAAATGCTCGAAGTACTTGTTGGCGTTGTTTGTCAATTGTTCTACGTCTGTTGACTACGAATCTGCGCGCTTCTCTTTGTTCTAATTAATTGTCGTTGTTGATTTCGTTCATCTCGTGACTCTTGCGATTGTGATTCACGTAACTGCGCCATTCTCACACGAACATCTTCATTGTCTTGTTGGATTTGTTCGCCTGATCTTTCTGCTCTTCTATCGTGCACGTCTCTTGATTTGTTTGTTCGACGACTCAAATAGGACCATTTGCATCTTCCTCGCATCGTTAACTGTACATAGAACATATAAATGAATCAATTTGAAGTGCTTATTGTTGACAAAAAAGTAACTTAATATTGCATTTGTTATGGGTGTGAATTTAGAAGACATTAACCCTCCGTGGGTCGCGTCAATAATAGTTATGAGAGGAGTCGCGCACGGTGGATTCCACCAGGTTTAGTAAATAATTAAAAAACATTTCTAAAGAAGATAGTTTATTAAGTAAAATGTTAATTAACATGTATTTTGTTACACAAATCAAGTTTACAGTGTATTTCAATAACCTTTTTTACATTTTGTGTTGTTTATAAGCATTAGAAAAATATTGTTCTTACTAGAATACGAAGAAATACGAATGTTTCCGGAGTTAAACGAATTGGTATCACTTCTTTATATTTGTATAAATGAATAAATATTAATAATAAAAGGTTGTATTTATATTCATATTATAACCTCAAAAATTTAAAAGACTTTCTTATTCATTTCTTTTCATATTGGCAGTAATACAGAATATTGTTCTGAACAACAGAAACTCAAATATCACTAACGTGAAGGGTCGCGCACGGTGGAAGAGACCAGTTGGTAGAACGATTGCAGGACAGCCACCAACTGAAGCATCCGGGAAGAGAGCTGGTGTCATACCTGAGTAGTGAAAGAGATTTTGTGTAGGTAGGGGAGGGGTGGAAGATCTTAAAAGCTCCGTTCAGTTTTTATAAGTAAAATACGAAAACCCCGGTGGATTAGACCGTGACGCGACCCCTGAAGGGTTAATGGATTTGTAAGTTATAAATAATCACATGTATAGTTATAAAATAACAACTGAAAAAAAGCACATAGTCTACTGTATTTTTAATCGTCTAAAAGTTAATTTTTTAATTTTTTTATTATTTATTATTTATTTACTGTTTTTTCAATTGTAAAAATTTATAAACGTCAGCCAGATTCATATTCATTATTCGTTTGCTTACTATCGTTATTTTTCATCACTACCTCCCCGTACCGGGAGTGGGTAAATATAAAAATTGTGATTAAAAATCAGGGGTTGATCATATAAGGGTGAAAATTTAGAATTAAATGTATTTTTCAATGCTGAATCATGAAAGAATAAAAACAAAATTGTTTTCCAAAAAATAAAAAATAAAATTTTGGGGTGGAGTACCCTTAACATTTAGGGGTATGAAAAATAGATGTTGGCCGATTTTCAGACCTACCCGATAAGAACGCAAAATTTTATCAAAATCGGTTCAGCCGTTTCGGAGGAGTTTGGGAACAAACATCGCGACACGAGAATTTTATATATTATATGTATCTTGGAAACTAATTAATTGTGGTAGACCAATGGCTCACATAAATATACCGTTAACGACGCAAAGTGCGTTTTTCATATGCTAGGTCTACTATCTAAAAAAAAAAAAAAAAAAACAGAAAAGTGAAAAAAAAGTTTCTTGTAGTAATTGTGTTTATACATTCCTGTATCTTGGAAACTACTTGTGGTAGAGCAATGGCTCAGATATATATATACTATATACCGTTACCGACGCAAAGTAGCATTTTTTATATGCTAGGACTACTATCTAAATATTATTAAGCCTAATCTTATATAAGGTAACTTTCTATTCTTTGAAAAATGCGAGATTCTCTCCCCGATTCAAGAGTGCTTTAGAAAATAAATTTAAATGTTGTACAAAATTTACTTACTTGATCTCAAGCAGAATATGCAAATCTTTGGATGTAATTATATTAAGGTTAATCGTTAAACTAATTTAATTACAATGCAATCAAAATAATCAAAGCTTTGCTCCGCTTCGTATTAATAAAATCATCGAATTAACTACAACTATTTGAAAACCAGATACCATTGTAATATTTTTATCAAAATAATTTTAAGTTTCTAAAACTACAAACGATAAAACAATGAAATTTATCACGATAAATATGTAATTAATGACACGTTAAAATAAAAAAAAACTGGCAGAGTCTACAGTCTCTTTAAATTTGTATATTAAAAATGAGCTTGTGTCTACAACAGCCTTATCTTAGTAATCATTATTAATGATGGTATTTTAATTGTATATCAAAATCTAAGATTCAGTTTTATTAGTATTTGTATTTCACTTCTGTTATTTTCTGCGTATAAATTCAGAAACAATGATTTCATGTTTTTGTTGTTTTAATATATAGTGTACTTACTGTTAGTTTGTGAATGCGCCAAATAAGTCACAAACTCAGCAGTCAGTGGACATGAAGCGGAGCGTTTAATATTTATGGAAGTATACAGAAGAATAGAACTTAAGAATTATGTGACATTTTGTCAACCAACCTCATAGTAGGAAAATTATGACTTGTAAAATATTTCTCCCTTGGACCATTTCAAAGGATTTTCTTATAGCTATTTTGAGTGCAACATTTTTAATGCTGTCTAACATGATCTTATATCTATATACTATATAAAAGAGCTCATTTGCGTGTACGTGTGTTTGCTACGAAAGCTCACGCCACAAATAAATATTTCTTTAAACCAAAGAGAAGAAATTTGGTTCATTTTCCCAAATAATACTTAAAAAAATAATCCCCTTGGAGCTTTTTTCTTTCACAAAGTTAAAGAGGTCAAATTTAGCAGTTATACATCCTTTATGCAGTATAGGTAAACTTTAGCATTCTAATTGTTTCCGTTTAAAGGAAACAAACAACCTCTATAATACAATATAGTCCAAACAAATTGTTATAAAGCAAGATAGTTGGTATTGTACACATTCGTTTCTTAACTGATAAAGTAGGAAGAGCACTAAATATTCGATTAGTTAAGAATAAGGGGTGAAAATGAGGACACTACAGATACAAATAAATAATATTTAATCTTATAATTCCTTTAAGTGGTATGCTTAAATTTATAAACTTACCTCTTAAATCAGACTTACATCGATCAGTTAAATAAAACTATTTTTTACATGCTAATAATTATTGTAAAATGATTTAACTGCCATTATACAATAAAAATATCTTGTTATATTTTCTATAAAACTAGACGGAATTGTTATTTTATACATAATTTTTGAACGTTATAAACAGTAATAGTAGTGCTTTATTATTTTAATTACTTGTGTGTAAGAGGTAAAATCTGGAATCTATAAAAGTAAAAATATCAAATAATTTTTATACTTTCCGTGAAGATAGACAGCTGCAATTTTGTAGGCTACATTGGTGAATTAAATGATATAAAGATAAATTTAACCATACCTTCATTTATCACTTGATACTAAGATGTAAAAATGTAGTAAACATCCTGATACATTAAAAATAAGTTCCATGAACATCATAAAGCTATAGAGCTGAGATCATGAACATTATTCTAAAATACGTAATTTATAAAAAAAAACTTAATTTCTATTAAACCTACAGCTATACTTATACGATCAGAGCCTAGCACAGCCGACCAGCGGAATTCCTTAGTAGTGGCTGATGATAAATCTAACAGTCCAGGACCGTTCCAACATGTGTCGGAAGGATGCGCGCGCATTCCACCTCACCATCAGTTTGGATTTCCTGTTACTGTCACAACTACCGTGAATTGCAAAATCATCAAGGAAGAACATTGCTCTTCGCCTAGCTCGGACACCGACGAAAAATTTTTGATAATTGTATTGGATGTGGAAAGAAAACGAAGAAAAATAGGGACACATCCTATCAGTCAAAAGTGATAAGTAAATAGAAAAAATATTGTTAAACTTAAATTTTGCGCATAGACTAATAATTTCGAAAATTATCATAATAAACAAGTTGTGGTTGTTTTTGTCAGTTTCATATACATGGTTGTCATATAAAAGAAGTGGACCTATCACAATCAAAGTAATTAAAAACATAGAATAAAACGAAACATGCGTCTGTTGTGATTAGTCCGGTATATCAATTAAGTATTAACAACTTCATAATCAAATCGGGTTAAAATTATTATCACTGTTTCTTGCGGGTGACATTTTTTATAAAGACTTAGAAATTGCAGTTTTAGGTTTTAGATGCAACATCACAGAGTCAACATTGTTTTGTAGCTTGTATTAACCGAGTCCTTTGGTAAGTTTTTAACAGCTTCAAGTAATCTGCACATACAAATATATTACTGCGTCGATGCTTTGTTATCCCTAATTTATTAAAACTATGACATATATACAAAGTTTGATACATATTATTTTATTGTATCACTGTTATTTTTTGTGTGATTGTTTTTAAATTTGAGTAATTTAATTATAAATAAAGATACTTTCTCAACAAAGCCAGTTTCTTAAAATGTATTTTTTTTTAAGATAGACATATAAGTTAGGGTAGGCCGGTTAGCTTTTCCACTACATTTTTGTTTAAAGGGATTTTTAAGGTCAGGGAAAGTTAAGTGGACACTTTGTACATTTATGTTTCATAAGTAGACAGTAGCCTAGACTATTTTGTATTTGAGTTAAAAATTTTAATATAGTAAAAAAAATTTGAAAAAAATTATTTTATTTAAAAAAATTAACTATTTTTCAAAAATGCCACTGCCTTTGATATAAATTTACAGACATGTTATATATACATCTACTAAATTTTTCCAGACATTTGGAGAATTTCATCACCTATTTTCATCACGAATTTTCCCGATTGTTGACTAAAGAGAAAATGTTATTTCTGTCGGGACCTGTGGCTATATAAATCAGATCCGCGCAGAGCAGAGCCGAGCCGACCAGTTCCGGTATGCTCTCAGAGGATGGACAAAATTCGGCTCTGCAAGGACCGGCTCTGATCACATAAGTAGAGCCGTAGTAATTGTGCTTAAGGAATGTACTAACAACACTAACACAATTAATACTAAGTTTTACAGTTCTCATGAAGCCAGAGAAATGCAAGTTGGTAAATATTTTTGTATACGTAGAAAATCAAAGCATTTCGTTTGCTTTAGCAAGGGCTAAAATATAGTCACTAAATATAATAAATATTTTAGAAAGATTGTGTTCAGAAATGTGACATTTTTAACATCAGTAGAAAAGTCCGATTTTAATTTAGATTTTTAATTTTTGGGTTTGTCGTGAGTTATGTATAGCAAACTGGGAAAAGACATGATCTTATCAACGTATAGATGACAATCTATGTGGGGGTAAATGAGATAGCATTGATTAATTTGAACACCATGAGAGGTTTTTTCGTCGAGAGAACTCGGATCTGATTTCGTTTTTCAAATAACGACAACAATTTGTCTCAATAATGTAATCTCCTGGCCAAGTCACCTTCTTGTATATATATTGAGAGCTAGTTTGTGTATAAGGGTGTTCGCTTAGACAGTGTTTGACGTATCGGTACCGAATCCGGCATAAAGGTTAACAGATATTCACTTTAGTTTCCTATGTAATACATACAAAATGTAAACCACTGTCATTTTGTTTATTTTATATTAATCAATAAAAACTTATAAAACAACTCCAAAAACCAAAATATAATTTATTTTTGTTCTGTTAAAGCTATAAATATGTAGAGCGCTTATTAAACTTCAGTAACTAAAAGAAAACTAAAGCCACTTTGGTTTAGGAGTATTAAAATGGTAACTACCAAAAACATAATACACATTCGCATACTTCCTAGAATTTAAAGTTTAAATGATGTTAATTTATTTCTAATATGATACATAAAACAAGTAAATCCGTCACATTTTGGTCGATTCGGTCTAAAAAGTAAAAACGGGGAAATTGGTTAATTTTCTATTTGCTTTCCTTACACAGTTCAATATTTCAAATTGCCATTGTTTAAACTATAATTTCTGGTTGATTGATATTGTATATTACATTATTGAAACATGGTTAATTATTTCTTTAAACATTTAAAAAATGTTGTCTTTGTTTTAAGGTGTTGGTGCTAATATTAAAAAACACAATTTTTTTTATTTTTATGGTGGTAAATGGCTGGGAAATAAGTGATAAACTTTTAATTTGCCACCTTTCTGATTTTTCATTATGATTCTGTGTTTAGATATCCACAATAAGATGTTCATAAAAATGTTGGAGGTGGTACAACATATTTCGGAACCAAATTACTTAATATAGAGGAATAATGTGGTCCGAAAATTTTCGTTCAAAATTGATTAAAATAAACAATTAAATACATTGGAAATTTAGTCAAGAAGTTACTGAATACCTTCCTCGCCATCCTTTCCCTTCAAGTTTTGTTATTTTGATTTCAGTCAAAACATCGATATTAAGAATTATATATAAAATAATAAAATGTTGATATTGATATCAAAATAAGATTTTTTCAGTGAGTTAACCAACACGTTGGAATCTATTCGCCTTATGTATTTGCACTTAGATCTGATGATAAAATTAAAATGTTTCTCCAAAGAGTTTTTTCCACTCCGTTAGATTAAACAAGTATTTTTCTAGAATAAATAATAGAAAACCTGTATATGCCTTGCAGTTTTGGTGTTTTTTATTATTTTATTTTCCATAGCTATTTTAAACATTAGTAATATTGGTTTAAAATTTTGATAAGAGAAAAAATCTTTATTTAGTAATATTGGTCTAACATTTTGATAAGAGAAAGAATTTCTGTTGCAGTTAGAAAGTTAAACAAAACAAAAAAAGACAACAACATTGAATTAATCTTTTCTATATGCACATACGCTTCACTTTAAATCCGATTGAACAATTTTATTAAAAGTACAAAATTTGCATTTACAAAATATAAAATTTAACTGAGGCGTTAAAAGTGTTTTTTTTTAAATCAATTACATTGTGTCATCTTACCTCTTTATTTTTCTTTGACACCCCACGCATAGAGCTGTCAAAACATTAACTATAGTTTAAAACTAAGACATACTTCGTTTTATAATCTGTAGAATAAAATGATATTGCTAATTACTGTTGTATTTTAAAGTTTTAACTGAGGCATTAAAAGTGTTTTTATTAAAACCAATTACATTGTGTAATTTTACCATTTTATTCTTCTTTGAGACCCCAAGCATAGAGCTGTCAAAACCGATTTAATAAACTATTTATGTATCTATATAATAATTTATTATTCCAATTAAAAGTAAGTTTTTACTAACAGGCAAAAAATATTACTGCCAAACTTTCTTAGGCACCAAATTATATTTTAAATTATACAAATATTGCTGTACATTATTTAAATTTCCAAAGTTCCTCATGTACCAACTGGGAATTACTTAAACAGTTATTTATTAGCCGCAATATTTATGACAAATACACATAACACGATACAATAAATCACAAGTTGAGTTGTAGTATTTGTGAAATAATAAAATGGGTCACCTCATCTGCCAAGTTGGATTTATTGGAATAACTTTATTGAAATCTACCAAAAAATTGTAGTTATCTTACAGTGCATACATTGTAAGTAAAACACAATACTTATAATTCTATACAGACTGACAACAAATTAACTATGTTGGTAATTTAAATATTCAAAAATACATAACATATTTCATCAAATTAGTCAAACATATAATATAAAATGCACGGTATTTATAATTTAAAATAAAATTATTGCTAAAGAAGAATCTAAGTACATAAACAAGTAATAATAATACTATGGGATTCTCTGATGGATTATTTATGACTGAATATTTTTAATATCGATAGCATTAATGTTTTCCGGTTCAAAGTTCCTATGGCTAATTTTTAATAATATGTTATTAAATTAATAATTTAAAATACTTTTGATTAAATTTTGCACTGCAATTTACACTTAACCAAATTTCGTATAACCTTAGTTAATGGATCATTTTACTAGCAAAATTATTGTTTTTATAAATGTATTTTATAGAATGGTAAACATAAGGTATATATAAGTTTTTATCTTGTAAATATTGCTGAAGATTGTTTACGATGATATATTGTGGTAAAGAAACGTAATGCAGTCAATAAAAAAATGTTCTGAACATATATATATGTGTAATGTATCAATATATGGGTAGTGAATGAGGAATCAATTTTGTTTAGTTGCATGAAAAATACAGAATAGTATTGTTAGAACGATAATACTAAGTTGCTTTAGCTTTAATATTTTAGAAAATTCATAACTCTATATCTTAGAAGATAGGGTTTATTTCTCGCAAAATTCAATCTTGAGAGCGGAAAACGTGGAAAAGACCTTATTGTGCTTTCCTTTTTCTTGAGATGAGGAACAATAATTATAGTCAGTATTTTGTTTTCAGTAATATTTTTGTTCAATAATATGTAACTTATTAATTTGTACCATTGCATATAATTTCTATTTAAATAAATGTAACATAAAAAACTTTGACATGAAGTTCAGCACTTATTTTATTAAAAAATTAAAAAGTAAAAACACGATTAAGTTTTTGTAATTTTTTTTATAATCTACCACAACTGTATGCGTTGAATTGTACTCATATAGATTTATGAAAAAAATTTAAAAAATTTAAACTGATAAATAAAATAGTTCTTTTAAAAAAAGTAAGCATATTCCCCTTTCTTTGCTACCACTTCTTATATTAATGTGTATAGGAAGATTGCTCTTACTCTCTTCTAAAAAAACCAATATGTCTAAATTCAACTAGGCACGGAATTACAGAACAATTATTATTTTTTGTTTCTATTTCAATAAATTTTTAGTATCAAGTACTTATTTTCTGTTTCTGCCACTGGTTCTTCATTTCTGGACGGTAATCCCAAATCAGGATTTTCCTAAGGGGTACCTAATTAATTCTGCCAATATAATTGATTATAGTTTGACAAACAATGTTTTTTATGTTAAATCGCTTTGTCCTTTTTTTCTTTTATAAAGTTTTTGTTGCAATTTCTGTTATTGAGGCAGCATTTTTGTTTATAGTTATTTATTGATTAAGATGTATATTTTATCACTTTTTTAAATAGCATAGTTAGAAGGTAATTTTATGTTTGTATTTTATTGATCAATGGTAGATTATGTATTGTTTGTTGGGCTTATTTTTTGTCAAATGTAATTCAAAGCAGAATTAATAAATTTCGTTAAAAAAAAGTGTAATGATAATATTTGTGTAGTAATAAAACAAAACTAAAGTTATAACAATATTGTATGGAATTTTAAACTATAATAAACACTCAATTTTTCTTATATATTATATATTATTTTTCTTATATATACATGCCATTGATTGTATTATAATTTCTATAGGACTACATCAAGAACAGCACTAATTTATTCATACTAAAGATGTTGCCTATATAACAATCACACCATTTATGCTTTTGGCTTGCTGTTAGTAATGGAAATGTTTTAGAAGTCACATCTTCTCAGAGAAGTGAATGATGACAAAATTTAAATAATTGTTTTACTGTCTTCTGTAAGTTAGAAAGAATAATATATCTTTCAGTCATACCTACTCAGTAAGGTACTGCCCTATATTTAAAAACATATGAGGATAATTAATTAGAGGCTTTTTTAGCAGATGGGTTGGATGGACCAGATTTTTATTCATTTTATAAAATGTACCTTTATTAGATAATTTGAAGTCACTTTGATAGTGTGTACATAGGCCAAAGCAAAAGATATCGATACTATTAAAACTAAAGGAGCAAACACGTTTCCAATTAGAAAAATAAAAAGTCAAATTTTGCGAAAGAACTTAAAGAAGAACATAATAATTGTAACCCTGAAACAAACATTAGTATCCTTTATGTTTCAAAAAATGATCAACTAATCAAAGTGTTACAGGAATTCACTGAAACTAAACTTACAAAATGTATTGCACAAATGATAATCATAAACAATAATTTGTCAAATAAAAGCAATAATTTAAATAGATTTGTAATTGTTTATATCTATCAATGATGTATCATACTCGTATACTAGTAGAATGCAATGAGACGGGTCCGAGGAGCAACTCGAAAATTATAATGTCCAAAAGGCCTATTTTTCTAAATATCATGATTGACGATCATCAAAAGAAAAACGTTTGACAACCACAAACATAAAATGATCAACTAGCTAAGAAAGTAAACAAAATATAAAAGTACTTAAATCAATTGCTAGAAGCGTTATATTGTGCGGATGTTAAAATATAGCTTTTCGAGGACACCGTGAGACAAAGGAAAATAATTATTTGACAGAGAACAGTGAGTCTAAACACGAACCAGATTGTAAAAATAATGTTTAACCCATGAGATAAATTTTGGGGCTTAACCAGATTCCATTTTTGAATCAATATTTGCTTAGCATTAGTGTTGAGCATATACACTGCTTGGTTGAAATACCGTGATACTACTTTGAAATGAAAACTGTAAAAATGCTTAAATATACAATTTCTTAACAATTTATTTTAAAATTTACTCTTTCTCTAAATTGTACTTAATGGTAAGATACAATGGATTTACTAAACTTACTTTACCCTAAAATTTTTATAATTATTAAAATTATTGCATAATTTTAATAAGGTAAACTGTACTAATTAACTACCATGCAGTCTCTTTAATAATAATAAGTACCTGGGTGACCGAGCATCGCTCAGTATTTTTAGAAATAACAAATAATAATTATTAATCATTAGATAATTTAAATTACTTTTATAGAAATACAAAGAATGCAGAAACTGGTGAAAAGGTTTTCAGAACTGTTAATAACAGCACAAAATTAATGTCTTAGTTACGTTTGGTGTTTGAATAAAGAAGTAAGTTGAAAATTATACCGCCTGATTCATTGTTAATGATTTATGTTTGTTAAATAGTATATACATAATTATATGGAGCTAAAATTAACAGATTAACATCTGTTTGCAAATGTATTGTATCTATAATGTATATATTCGCCTACTTAGTGACTTCAAAGGTGGTAGGTGGTGACTTCAAAAGAAGTTCAGAGTTTACATAGGTGAAAAGAGCTACATAGCGATTTTTTGCAGACATAAAACCTATCGTATTCGATTACTGACGTCAAAAAACCCCTATAGGCAAGTTTTCATCCAAATCGTTAGAGCCGTTAGCGAGATCCCCGAAATAAATTTATAAATATACAAGAATTGCTCGTTTAATAAGATAAAATAATAATAATAGTGCTTTATTATACAGATTTCTTTTATTTCTTTTAACACAAATTTACTTAATTTTATAAAACTGATAGGAAATGGTATTTAAAGGCCGTCTGCCAGGTTGGTAAAGATTTGTATATATTACAACGGAATTCTCTCTTGGAGAACTCTTTGTTGGAGAATAAGTTATTTCCACCTACTGGAAGTCTTATAGGCAATCTCGCTTTGTTTGGCCTAGGTGAAATAACTATGTGTCGAATATTCAGTTTGCTGAATATTCCGACAAAAAAAAATTACTTTATACTTCCAGTAATTTATTTTTGAATTTAGCTCAGTTAGAACACAAGTTAATAATTTTACTTTTTGTAAACCTCTGAAGAGTGAGTACACTGAAACTAACCTTGTAAATGGCTTATTTGTGCTTGCAAGTATTTTATGAAATTTCACTGTATCAATTCTTAATCTATAATTCATAAACTATTGGGATATTTGAATACTAGGTATTTTTGTAAATAATAACTTTTTTTATAAAGCAAATAAAATTTTAATAATTTCTTTTTTCAAAACTCTAAACATAAAATACAACTTTTGGATTTAATCTTTTTCCAACAAAACAAAATGATACATCTCTTTTCAATTAGAATAAAAATTTCCAAAGCTATAAGGCAGAAATAATCTTTTACCTAATTACTTTTTACTTTAATATTTTTATACTCAAATTAATTTAATTAATATTTTAATGAAAAATTTAATTTGAATTTACGATTTACTGAATTTACTTTTATAATTAATAATAAAATTTTTCTTAATCTAACATCCTAAGTAACCCAGTATTTAAAATAAGTTTATTTTAATTTAATTCAGGCAAATTATAACAGGGAATAACGTATTTTACGCTTCAACCGACATTTTCACACTTGTCCAGGCGTCGCGACGTTTGATGTGAAGTCCGCGAACTCTGTTTAGTGATGGCAGGCTACAGATGTTCTGCGTGCTGGTAATGTTGTCTTGGTGGTGAAGGTGGAGTCCTGTAGGGTTGTCTGGATGGATGATGGATAACTTCTTAAGGATGGATGTGGTGCTGCCGTGTCTGCAATCCCGGTTCGGTTATTCCCTCGAAGTTACAGTTGCATATCCTAGTGGTCGCCTGGTAGTGTCCTGTAGTCCTGTCTGGAAGCTATACGAATCACTCCATATATCAGCTGTCTTGCAGGCTATGTTCTTCCTCCAGAAAATTCCAAGTTAGGCCAACTTTGTATTTACTAAGTTGCCACTGAAGTTCTTGTAGAGTTAAGGCGGTGTCTATTGCTGTATTCCAGGTGAAAACCACAACGACGTATCTTCTCACTTGTTATACTATTTATAAGGTTAACGAAGAAAATACTTAGCTTCTAGCATGCTATAGTATTTTATAAAAAAACAAGTAATAGCTCCTGATGCGTCTAGTTACATCGCAGAATTATCAAGGCCCGATGCGTCTACTTACATCGTAAAATTGTGAAGAACCGATGCGTCTACTTACATCGTAAAATTATGAAGAGCAAGATGCGTCTATTTACGTCGTAAGATATTGAAGAACCTCGAGTTTCCCCGAGCAATCGTTTATATAAGCTTTTTCGGCACTATTTCATTGCCAACTTGAGCTTTCTATCACTGTATTCCTACAACACTTTAAAATTAGTTTTTTCGACAATTTCAAACTCCTAGTTTGGGTTACTTTTCATCCTGAATTTTATTTTAATTTTCCCATTATTTTTACACTTGAATTAGCCATTGTTTTAAGTAAGTTTTCTTTTGTTTTTGGAGTACGCCCACTTTCGTATGTTGGTAAGTCTGCTCCCCCTCCAGGTGACTCATCTCTAGCTAGCCCTTCTACCGCTTCGTTCTCTTATCTCATTCCTTGCAGTTTAAGCTATGGAAAATCCTTTTTCTTCGTAACTCTTACAGGGTTTTCCCGATTTTCATGAGAGTGACATCTTTTGATTCAGCTTGTCGTTGTCTTTTCACACGAACTCGAGTGACGTTCGTACGACTCTTGGTTCGCTTACACGACCCGCGCGCGTTTTTCCGCGGCGATTGTTCCAGGAAAAGTCTTAGTTTTCCGTTTCTTCCAGTTCTTCTTTTACACATCTTTTCGTCTATTGGTTTCTGTTAACTAGCCGGATTTTCACTTCGTTCCTTCTTCAGGTTGTCTTGCTTTGGAGTTAGGGATTTCAACGATTTTCTAAAAACTGGGGTTTTACTTTACTCCCGAAATATATTTCAAATACTGAATTATTTTTACATCACTAGATTACTTACATGCTATTTACCAATTTGGGTTAATAAAAATTTAAATTTAACTTTTTATTTGGCTGTAAAGGTGCAAATTATATCACCTTTTTCCTTTTATAAAATTCTAAGTTTTTCTTTTTAATTATAAATTATGTTTATCATTACTAAAACTTGTTTTGGTTAGAATTTAAAAAACTTTATTTTTTACCTACTTTTTTACCATTCGAACTTTGTGAATTAACATTAACTTTTTTATTTGACAAAATTTCACTAAAACTTATTTTACCTTTATTTTAGGCCTTATCAAGAAAAGCCTAAAAAACCTTTTCTTTTTCAATTTAGAGGAATTTTGAATGTTTTCCCATACTTTGATAGCTTGTATCTTACGTAACTGAGTGATTTTATATTATCTAATCTTACAGTAAATACACCCGCGGTTAGCGTAATGCATTTCCTGAAGATTCTTATTGTTTATTTAAATCCTGGATTTTGGCTTCCCGAAAGAATCTTTAAGTAATTTTTACAAGTTCCCATTCCTTTACGAACAGGCAGGGTCCAAGAGTTTAGTTTGGCCAGATAACGACCCGCCCGCGTTAACATGATTGTCGTGACCTACATTCGGCTTCAACCCGCGGCAAGTCCAGATTATTCAAACTTATAAAATTAATTATAAATTGAAACTCAGGACCTACAACGAGTTTTGTCCGTTGTAATATATAGATATATATATATCTTTTAACGAAAAACTTTTTTTTAATCTATAAACTGCATATTATACTATTTTATAATTTTATAAACTATATATATAAACAAAGAAACCACATATATTATACTACATGCATGTTTTATAGTTACACACTAATACACCAGACGCACATATTTACATTCATACATACAGAAAAGACACTCAGACAACTAGAAAATATATTATATTTATGCAGATAGTTGAATAATTTCCCCTGACATATAATAATAATTGAATTTTTAATGAATACCCATCTATATAGCCATGCTTTTTGAGCATATTTCGCCAGGCATTTAAATATTGCTTGAATTCCTCCCTGGACAATAAAACACTTCCAAAACACCATCTTCAAATTTTCTTAACCATTGGACTGCGTGCCACGAAATGAAAAACATCCTCTTTTTCTTATAAGTTACATAACGAGCAGTTGAAATTACCCCCCTTGGCCCATGGTCTGTCATTTAGGAATAATAATTCCTTCCTACATTTTATAAACCATTTTATTGTTGAAATATTTAGAAATTCGTTTACATACATTTTAGTACTGTACCAGTCTTGGATAAAAACAATTAAATATATATGGAAGCTATACTGGGCCACATAGACTGGATATGTTCAAAAGACTTACCGTACCTTAAAAACAAATACTTGCCAAACTGAAGAAATGTCTTAGCCGATCACTCACAAATATTATTCAGGTATATTGAGGTCAACTCATTAAAGAAGAAGTTAAATCAGATTTTGATTTATTGACCAAAACCAAAAAAATATATATTAAATATATATTAAAAAAAGTGACATGCCCTTAGTAACAAAAGTAATAAATTTATACGCCCTTAATTACAAAAAAGAATTTAAGAAAAGGTTACCTTTACAATATTAATTTTTGTTAAGTTTAAAAGATCCCTCCCCAAAAAAATAAAAGCTGAAAAACCCTCCCCATTAATAATAAATACAAATTTATACAATTTTATTAATTTTACAAAATTAGATACATTGTACCATGGATTTATTAATAGGTAACATTTATTTTGTTGGCCAACCTTAATACTAAATCAAATTAAATAATAAAAATAATGGCGTTTAATGTTTTTGTGAGAAGTCTCTCATGTAATAAAAAAGCCTTTAAATTTTAAATGAAATCCCTTTGGCAGTTTAAATAAAATTTGCTAGCAGTCCCATCCAATTAAATTAAATTATAAAAGACATTTATTATATTAACTCTGGGAAAGACAACAATGTTTATACAACCTAATCAAAAAATAATTTATGAGTAATGTTCACTGCAGATTTAAGTACAAGTTTATTGTTTAGTTCATAGCTATGTTTTCAACTAATAGATTGGAAATTGAGTGTAGGCCTAACTACTTTAATGCACTAGATCACTGTCGGCGAAATTAAGTAGAATAAGAGTTGTATTGGTGGTCTGAAGGTAATGGCTTTTAATTGCAGAAGAACATATCTAACACTCCATCTTGCACCAGTTATACACTGCATGTAAAACAAAAGAACATACAGTTTTAGCAATTATGGTAGGTTTTAAAACTAAAAACATTGTGAACAGACTTTAGGCTTAAGGAGTTTGCCTTTATATTATTTTGGTAAATGTTTAACAGGCAAGGTTGAGAATAACTTTGTTAATTGGTAATTCAAGATTTAACATTAAGTTAACCTGTTACCATTTGTCATGTTAAACTTTAACTGTTACCACATGTAAAATGCAAACACATGTAAAATTCAGAATGCACATGGAAGTTCATATGTTTAAGACTTTCCTCAAAACGGAATGACCATAAGATAATAAAGTTACACCTTTTTTGCCAGACTTTGAAGTTACAAACAATATAGTTACACAATTTGCTTTAACCTAGACCTAGGTTTGAATTTAGACAAGAGTTACACTAGGTTTTATGTATTACAGAAATCAACTAATTGTACACAAAGAATCAAAAATGGAATTAGATAAATATTGAAAATACACTTAATAGTTTTGAAATATTATTGATAATATTGAATATAAACTTGGCAATAACTTACAAAGCTAATGTTTAATAAGCAAAAATGAACTCGCTAAGACATTTGGGTTTGGTTTTTTTGCTATGACATACCTGGTTTTTTGGTGAAGAGGCTTTAAAAATAAAGCATGCCATTTAATAGCGCACTGAAGTGTCGTTCAAAAACATGACTATAACATTTATATAAATTAACTACCGAACAGGTTAAAAGGTTTGAACGACTTTACAAGCGAAAGGCATGGCGTCGCTTGCCTGAGTTACTAGACAGAAAAACACAAGAATGGCGACTCTAACAGAGATGTATGCCTTGTCTAAAGTTCGCCACAGCGCATGACTGCTAACAGATGGTAGGTCTGTTGAGTGGTGTCACCTTGCGGGATAAAAGGAACTACTAGAACATCTGTATTACTGGTGTCGGTAATACAGAAGATATCCGACAAACGTAATATATTGGTGGCGCGCAACTTGAATAACGGCACAGTACGTAAATTCAGATCTAGTGTTTTGTAAATAGGATGGCAACGCAACAATAGCTCATGCCAGCAAACAAACTATCTTGTTTACTGCGATAAGAACGGCCTCGACAACAGCAAACATCTGACCCTTAACTTCCCTACGTCAGACATTATTATTTTTTCTAAAGACACGTTAAAATTTGTCTGATAATATTTGTCATTCCCTAAACCAAAAAACGTTCCTGACTATATAATCTCCTTAATGTTTAATATATAAAACTTATGTATTATTTATTATAATTTGCTAATACAAAAGATAATGAGTTAAGATGTTTTATTTAATATGATTCATTATTCTAAAGCCGCATTGAACGAGTTGTGTCCTAATTTAATTAGTTTCTGTTAAACCAATTGACAATACCAAATTATTTAATTTTTCTATTTTTTAATTGTCATTTTTATTTCATTATAGTTACAGTATTACATTATTATAATGAAATTACATCCAGATACATCCTATTGGGATTAACCTCAAGATCTGTGATACGTAAATTTAAGTTTCTAATTTACTTTTATGTTTTACGATTCCGTTTTCACTCGCTATTAAACTGATACTATATTTTTGCTTCATTATTTTATATAACAGCATATTGACCTGAATTCATTTACATTCGCACCTAAACTAGATACTATTTATAAATTAGCTCCTGCACTGGTCTTTGAAATTGATAACCGATTTTAACTTGATGACCGATCTTCACTCGAGTTATTTGACTTGTTGAATGATTTTACTTGATTACTAATTTTGACTTGTTGAATTATTTAACTCGATTTTTGGTGTTAAATTTGAGTAATTCAAGGTAAAATTAAATAAGCTTGAAAATAAATATGTTAAAGAGCTTTTAGGTGTTAGTCTTCCACCTATTTTTTGAAGAAGACCCCTTTTTCACGAAATATCTCCCCGCCCCTTTTGTTAACATAATATTCAAATTCTCTTCTGATTGGCTAAACGTTTTTTACGATATTACTGACTGGATCTGTATTTTTATAAAATCGATATTACGCCAACCTAATGACGATTTTCCTTTCCCATGACAATATTTTTGCTTTGCATTTCTTTGTAAGAAATAACTTAAAACACTCCTCGTAGGACAACTCTGTCAGGGTTGTTGGTAAATACCAGCAACCAATAACAACTTACTAAGAAAATTATTAATAATAATTTAAAAAAATAAAATAAAATAATTACATAAACAAATCTCAGTAAAGATAGCTACGACAGATATTATTTCAACAGGAAGTTGTAACGGATGTACCAGCTTGAATTACTTAGGACACAAATACACAGCTATGCGTTATTCTTTGTGAATCAACGAATTCAGGTAAGCAGCCAAAAATACTGCCAAAATATTTTAAGCTCTAAAGCCAATCAGAATAATCCATATTTGAAATTATCCAATCAGAGAAGAATACAAAAATGCGTAAAATAAAGAGGTGGGAGATTTGGAGGAAAAAACGTGGTCTGTAAAAAAGAAACCTTTAAGTGAGAAACACCGGGGGTAGACATTTCAAAATGCATTAGTAGAATTTTATCATCATCATTTCATCATCAAACAGAACCATTATTTGAGTGCGAAATCATCCAACGGAAGTCATGAAATTATTAGAATTTCAACAGATGAATTCAACAACGTAAAATTACCAAAGGAGTGCTTTAAAATCAATTAAATAAAGTGCAGTTTTTAGTGAAAATAAAAAATATAAGTCAATAAATGCCTAATGTGTGGGAAAATAAATAGAAGGAAAATTGTGTAAGTAGCTTTAAACCAATCATTAATGTAAAACAGATCTTGAGGGTTAGTAGAATTATCAAACGAAATCATATTCTAGATAATATTGTAATAATTATAAGTGTCATTTTGTGGATGAAGAAAAGTATTTGAAGTATTTACCTTTTCAATAAGAATTAGCTGATAGAGGGTTTAATCAAAGCACCTCAAAATCAATTAGAATTAGTTCGGATATATTTAGGTAGAGTCTGTAAATAATCTAGCTGAGAAACCAGAAGGTAATTTATATTTCAATCAAATTTAAAGCGTTACTCTTCAATTAAAAATTCACTATGTTTTATAAATGTCAATCATATTAATAATGAGTTAAATTACAAATATGTTAATTTCTTAAAGCATTCATTTAGATATCACTGTTGAAAAGGAGTAGCCTAGATTCAAGATAAGACTAATGGTGTTGGTATTTAGAATAGTTGTTACATTTTATACTAACTATTAAGGAATTAATATTATAAATTTGTTCTGTAATGTATGTTTTATTTGAGAATGGCCAACTCAAATTTCAACTTTTAATGGTTTTATAATTTGCATCTTATTGAATTATTTACTGTAGAAATTATTTGAACATTTTAATAATATAACAAACAATATTGTGACAAGCTCTGTAATTATTTCAACCTAGGTTCATTTGTCGTTAACCCACTTGCCGAGCAAAATATGATTCATGAGTCGAATCTGGTGGAAGCCCAGATAATTTTAAACTTAACCTTAAAATCATTTTACAAGGTCAGACACATTATATAATAGAAATTCAAATAATCTCACATGGTTAAGTTACATAAAATCAATACATCTTACATGGTGAAAACACTTTGAAAACAAAATAACCTTACAACTCTTTTCACGCAATGTCTTAGAATTTTAACATAATCATTTACACTTTTGTTTCTAGTATCCATTTAATATAATTAAGCAATAGCTTTTTCTAGAGCAAATATTTTCTATAAAAATTTCTTGATTATATTAATTTGTTTTATTCTTATTATAAGTCTTTGGGATATTGGTAGCTAACAATATATCCCTGACAATCCATAGTAAAGGGATAAACACCTACCTTGCGGCACACCATTATTACTCTAGCCTCTTTGCAAAGTGGTACATGTTTACTTTTAAAAGATTATAGATTTACTATAGATTTTATAATTATAGTCCAGTGATTTAATCAAACCTTTGTTGTTTAGCCCAGCCTCTACAGTAAACAAAATTCCAAATTCAAATAATCATGGTTGTAAGTTTTCTTCACCTTACATGTTAAGTAATATAAAAATAGTAGTTATTAAAATCTTTTGTATGTAAGCATAATGATTTTTCTAAAACCTAATATTATATCAGAAAATCTCTATGAACTCTTTTATTTACCTTGTAGAAGCATAATAAACCGATAGTAGAATATCTTATATTTATTGAACATTTCAGTACACTTCACCGGCACAGCCTTGAGTGAAATATGACATGGTTCTTGCCGCTAATTAGTATAAAGTTATTCATATGGAAATTATCTATTTTAATTAGCATAATGTTGTCTAAACAAATAATTACTATAAATAATGATTGATGGTATTCAACTTACATATAAACAATAATAAATGTGTTTAACTTGAATACGATATTATTTTTATAAGAATTAAACTAGCACAAATTCATAAACAATATGTATACATTCAAACACAATTTTGTGAAGAATATGTCATTCGGGTAACAATATGTTAGTTACCCATATGATGGGTTACTAAATCTCAAGTAACAATAAATATATATATGTTATAAAAGTAAATATATCACACCATCCATACACACTGAAAACCCCCGATTCAAAATTCAATTAATTGTCAAGTTATTGGATAAACACAAGAATACAACATTTACAAAAAAAAAAACTTAATGTACATTATTATAATTGCCATTATACAGAATGGAACAGAACAAGGAAATTTGTTGCCACCGATTACACCAATATAATGCGAACAATAATTCTGAAAAATACATCCAGTATACTATCCAGTATATCATCATTGTCACACATTGCACTAATAACATCATATACAAAAAATAATGCTTAAAAAAGCAAATAATACCTACAGATAAGAAATTTGGCGTCTATAAATTAGAATGTGACGACTGTGATTGCTTTTACATATGACAAACGAGCAGAACTTTCACGAAGCATTTCAAAGAACATTTGTCACAAAATAACTTATATGCCATAGATCGAGCTATGCGCAACATTTAATTTACAACAATCACTCATACACCGGTTTCGAAACCTACATCACTCCACTACACATTCTATTGATGAATGCAATTGAGGAATTTGAAATTTACAAAGCATTCAAACAATCACCATACAACATGCTTAATGGAAATTTATTTTTTAAGTCTAACTTCCTTGCATGAGATGGCTTTGAGA
>JAGFPH010001282.1:45756-61014 GCA_018207615.1 Philaenus spumarius
ATAAAGGACCTATGGCAATGCAATATTAATTTTGTTGGGTGTAGTAAGTGAGTACTGATTATGGTCCCCTGAACACGACGTGATTTTTACCACTTCAAAACGCCTGATGGATTTGAAACTTTGAACACTTATCAAGGACCTACGGCAATGCAATATTAATTTTGTTGGTTGTAGTAAGGGAGTACTGATCATGGTCCCCTGAACACGACGTGATTTTCACCACTTCAAAAAGTCGGATTGATTTGAAACTTTGAACACTTGTCAAGGACCGATGACAATGCAATATTAATTTTGTTGGGTGTAGTAAGTGAGCACTGATCATGGTCCCCAGAACACGACGTGATTTTTACCACTTCAAAACGTCTGATGGATTTGAAACTTTGAAAACTTATCAAGGTTCTACGGCAATGCAATATTAATTTTGTTGGATGTAATAAGTGAGCACTGATCATGGTCCCCTGAACACGACGTGATTTTCACCCCTTTCAAAAAGTCGGATTGATTTGAAACTTTGAACACTTATAAAGGACCTACGGCAATGCAATATTAATTTAGTTGGGTGTACTAAGTGAACACTGATCATGGTCCTCAGAACACGAGGTGATGTTCACCCTTTTCAAAACGTCTGATTGATTTGAAACTTTGCACACATATTAAGGGTTTTTTAACATAGAATATGGTTTAATCATGGATTACCTTAAAATCCATCACTCATAACTATCGCATGAAACTGTTTCAGTCTTATATAGTTTTCTAGCAAATTTAAGCCTATGTGCTATGGACAAACATGTGCGTCCGCTTTAAAATATTAGTGTTTATTATGTAGACAGATTCAAAAATAAAAAATAAATGATTTCTACTAATTTAGACTATAAGTATAAAAAATAAAAGGTCAGCTCATAGCATAGGAAATACGAAATTTGCTTAGCAGTGAATGTGTTAAGGATGAGGTAAACATCTACTAACATATTGAACATCCTCCATCACCTGAGCTACCGGTATGTATTTTAAATGCACAAGTATTTACAACCATTCTTAACCAGTTCAAATCTATATATACATATATAAAACCAAATACCACTCACTGACTGACTCACTCACTCATCACGATTTCTCAAAAACTACCGAACGGGTTGCAATAAAATTTGGTATGTAGCTTCTTCTAGGGCCCTAGGTGTTCGCTAAGAAAGGTTTTCCAAAAATTGGAAATTTTAGGGGGTTTTTGGAGTGGTCAAAGTTAATAGAAAAAATACCAAACGGATTGGAATTAAATTTGGTATGTAGCTTCCTCTAGAGCCCTAGGTGCTCCCTAAGAAAGGTTTCCAAAAAATTCTAAATTTTAGGGTGGTTTGGAGTGTCAAAGTTACTAAAAATCCCCATAAGAAACACATAGTGTAGGCCTACTATATTTATTGATATGTTTTTGTTGCTAATATACATTTAATTTTTATTTGTTTATCCGTGCAAAGCCGGATCGGGGTGAAAATGTAATAACAACCCTTAAAACAATAAACATTAATTACTATGCGGCGAAACTTTGGACCGTGTGCGAAGCCACGGGTACAACAGCTAGTTTTGAAATAAAGAAAAATTATATTTATAAATATCATAATATGATGTGTATATTCGTTCCACTTCTATTTTGTAGATAGGGTAACATAAGTACATGTTATATATTTGTATTCGTTTATACATTTTTACGAGAAAACTAAAAGGCAAACGTAGGTTCGTGTATAGCAAAGATAAATACAAAAATATACCAAAACTTAATCCGCAGGTTCCGAGGTTTCAATTGTAAAAATTATATAATATATAAAACTTTTAAAACTTGAATAAAGTCTCACCAAATGCACCAAAATCTTATACAATCAAAATACTGTGAGCAGTAGAGAATAATAAATGCTTAGGAACTTAGAAATAATGCTTAGGAATAATACATTTTATACTAGATTGCCAATTTTATAACGAGTACTTAAGAATGGCACTAATTAATAAACATAGTTAATATAAAAAGCTCTGTAATACCTGTATAAATTGGCATACTAGTTACATTTGTAAATGTTTAAAGTTTAGAATTTTCCTGTATTGAAAACTAATCAAGGTACTTAACATTTAGTATTCTGAACTACTCTGCAATTGCCTAAGATTTTGGTGCATTCAGTGAGACTTTGCTAGACTATTAAATAATGAAAACAGTGTGATTATGAATGGGAAAGTAAGTTGCATTGTGAAATATTCTTGCTAATTGGTTATACTATTAACTACTTATAAATTATGTAACATACTATTCAATAACAGTTTTCTTATTTCTGTTGATGTAGTCACTATATGTTTTGCATCTCCCGCAGCATTATCAGGACTGCTATAGTCATTTATATAAACGACATATTTCAAACATATAAATTAAACTTGCACAAAAACTGTAATCTTCTAAATACCCAAGCCTACATAATTTTTATATTTTTACAAGTAAAGTTTTCTTCTAAATGTTAATTTTAGGCCTTCGTGTTTTATATAACATGGGCAATAGTATAATAATAAATAAAATGTCAATACTTGGTTGTTGTTGCCTGGGGCTGCAAAACATGTAGCCACTGTTTTAAAACTGACACATAATAGAGTTTGTTTGATCGGAATACAGCTTCATCAAGAGTATATAACAATCGAACGAGCAAAACAATTAGCAGTAGGGGAGGGAGGAAACTTAATCAACTGTTTAATTAATGAAAATTGACATTTATACCTGGATTAAAATGTAGATTAAACAGCTCTTCAAGAATCCCTCCTAAACAGTCACATAAATTCGACTTAATATGGCAAGTGATTCAGAAGAAAAATGTTTAATGTTAAAGTCCGTTTTGCCAATTAGTATAGGGCTAGTGATTAAAAATTAGTATATAATTTGAAATTTATGTTTTAACATTGTGCCATTATTCGAAACACGCTAGGTCTTTACAAATTGAAATACAGTTTACTGTATGGACGCACCACGTAGCGACACGAATCCACAGAGCACCAAATAAGAATAAAGTGGGCATGCAGGCTGCAGTGGTGAACCCGCCGCCATAGCCAAGATGGCGGCTTCCCCTCCATATGCTACCGCGCTGACGTAATGGTACAAATATATTTTTACAGTTAAATCTAATAAGTTCTTGTACACTTAAGTTATTTTGTATAAACAATTTAACACGTTTAAAATTAAGTGTTTCATTACCATAACCACTGGCTGACAAGCGCACAAACCACACTGGCAGTTGCGTAGCTCCCAGATAAAAAATGGTTTACATTTAATGTCAAAACTACCAAAATATATATCCTAAAAAAATTTACAGAATGGAAAATGTCAACTCATTGTCTCCAACCTTTACGCAGACGACTTCTCTGACCAAAAAAATAAAAAAAGCTTTTCGCATACTAACTTGTTCGTGTCATTTGAACTATTTTCTTAGTTAAATCACGTTGGAAAATAGTTTAACCCTTAATATAAAAATAAATAAATATTTTTTATTTCACTTCGAGTATCATGAATCAATGCAGCATAAACATGCAAAGTTTCAAGTTGATTGAATGATCACAAATAATTTAAATCCTAGTTTAAGAAAATCAGTTTATCAAACTAGTGTACGGATAAAAATGCGGCGACGGGAGAACTTGCCACAGCTAAGATTGCAGATCTAGTCTCAACTGCCTCAATTCAATTCGTATTGGGATGTCTAATCTATTTTTATTTAGTGCTCTGTGCACTAATCTAAACTTAGATCAGCTGACTTGCCTCGTTGTCCTTTTTCCTAGATTCCTTATTGAACATTCCATACAAACAACCAGACCAACAGCAGCAGTTCTTCTTGAGTCAAAATATATCACAGTTAATTTCTACAAAAATACTTAATTTTTGTTTAAAAATAAAGCAACATGAAATAAAAAGTAGCTTACGGGAGTTATAAGAAAAATTTAAGATGTGCGCTAAAGTTCAATTTGTTTAGTTTAGTTCCCTTTGTGTTATATTCCATTTATGTAAACTCACTTTATTGCTGAAATTAGTAAAACATTTAAAATGCCTTGAGATTATCAAGTAATTGTATTTATGTAACCATTTCAATATTAGTTATTTAAACATGCTATATATATGTTAATTTAAACCAAATTAATAATCTTTTAAAAAGTTATAACCTAAGTAAATATTGCCAATTTTAAACTCTTTACAGAAGGAAAAGTTTCTGTAAATGTAGCCTAACAATCACTTTCACCATATGTGAAGTATGTAAATTTAAATTTGAGTTTTTGTACAGATTAGCTAGCTATAAACTGATAAAATTTTAAACTAGCCATATGACCAAGTTTGCTGTTTGAACTCCTCTATTTAAACTCTACTTTTTCTTCAAACCTGAACTCAAACTCCTGTGATTTGCAAATGAGTATAGGCCTACAAATAATTTTAGTAGGCCGATATACTACCGATTGAACTTAAAGTAAAAGTTGAATGGTTTTCTAATGTTAAAATAAACTATTTCTGTAAATATCGCAATTTTTATACATTTGGGCATAAATATCACCTTTAAACACTTGGACTTAATTTAACCTTTCAACTACAGCCTATTGTCATCTTTCAACTATGTGGCTAAACATCGGTGCATCAACTTAGTTTATCATTCAATACAAAACATCCAGTGCTGTTAACATTTACTTTGTATATACATATTATAACTATAAAAACTTATCTGAAACATTAATGCAATAACTAGAATAATAAGCTCTTTATGGTAAGTTAATATTCTGTAGGTTAACCATACAAATTATATATTAACTATCTGACCCGTGCGAAGCATTCGCAATTAACTTACTTAAATCCCACTTAATTAAAGTACACACCGTATATTTAGTATAGTATAGTGCGTTACCAACTTGCAGAAGGTAAACAACAACAAATAGGTGTAGCCATAATACTGTTTATAACCACGCTTACAATTAATTAAAAATAGCAATGTAGTGGAGTAACGGCAGCTCTCCAGCTGGGTATTGTTATCATCAGTGTTGCCAACGCCAGGAAAATATCCCTACAACTTACTTAATCTTACATCACTGTTACTTTCGGATTCTTTTTTTTCGTATAATTGTATTTTGTATATTTTTCCGGTGTAGTAGTTAAGAAAAGTTTTAAAATGATGCCTCATTCATGTAATTTGATGATGTATTAAGTAAGTTATGGCGTACCGACAAAAAAATGGCCTTGAGAAATAATATATGTGATAGGTGTGCCAAGATTGCAATTTTAGAAATACAATTCCTAATTAACTAAACCATATAAATTTGTACGAAATTTACTTTATATCATTATACTTGCATTTCATTAAATTAATTATTTATTTTATTTTACTTTTCGAAATTTCTTTAAATTCAACAAGTATAAATAATTATTAGGTGATGTGCGTGCATATACACCTTTGTTTTCTTCTTTAGTGTATAAAATATGTAAAGTGTTGTTAATCTAGTATTCTCGCGAAGTTATACATCAAATTAGATTTAATATTTAGTTGGTCGTTTTAAACATGCTCCGGATTCATTGATTGTGCCCTGTATATCTCGACCATTTTTCTAGTGTGCCCATTAACTTGCTTTTCTTACATATGTGTAATGGACGGAAGTTATTTTCAAAGCTAGTGTAAGAATGGTCTTCATCCATAATGTGGCGTGTGAAGTTGGATTTGACAAAGGTTCCACGGTTACTTGGGAGATGTTCTTTATAACGTTTTTTAAAAATACTAGAATACTATATAAGGAAGACAAACAGCAAGCGCAATACGGCAGGAAGGGGAAACAGTAATATTAGTAGTCAAACGTGGTCGATGGTGTGCACACGCGGAGGTACATTTTTGTGTTTTGTGTTAATGTGCGCGTGTATAAGTATGTGTTATGTTTATTTAATAATTTATTTTAATGTTATGACGACCTCATCAGAGGGAAATCTGATGATGGAACTAGTTGCGAAACGCGTCATGGATTGAGTAAGTAAAGTACTTTAAAATAAAAGTCACATAGACGGACATAATATTTTATTCATTATAATCAGTGACTTGGATACAAGACAATGAGTTTTAAATATTAAATAGTATACACACAATATGATGGAGCACACGGGTACAGGTAAAACTTGAAATAAAAAAAAACCTTTTCACTTATCTACTGGATGCCGCTAATTGTATTTTGATATTTGTTTTGTCGGCATGTGGCAATTTCAAAAATAAGTAGTGAAATATTAAAACCATTATGAGCTCTGAAGCACACCAAGCTTGCTTCCGAAGTATTGGCCAGGGATTTAAAATAACACAGTGGTGGCAATGAGAGCTACCTTGAGGTCTCAGCTGTAAAATTCACTTGAGCCGAAACTATGTGCTCAGGATTTTTTGTTCGAGAAGCTCTCTTTGGAAAAATTCTTCCTGATTGTCTTGGAGAGTTTAGACCTTGATAGGGGAGCCAACTTTAACAAGATCAGGGACAGGATCGAGGCATCTGGAAGTTGTGGGTCAGAGCAGATAAATCTGACGTATAGCGACGTTCTGCAAAAGTAAAGGATTTTCAGGATTTGGTTATCGGTATTACCCAAAAATATAAGGATTTCGAACAAACTTGACCTCTAACTAAAGTCAATATAACATAACTGCTAACACCCTTTGGCCGAGTTTCAAATGCGGGTTTTAGCAAATATTCAAAAATGATTAAATAAAGCGTCACTATACAGACGCAACGGTCGCTAAGTTTCGATTAATAACATAGCTGATTCAAATTCACGTATGTCTAAATCGTTGCAAGGTATTATGAGTCGCACAGCCGAAAAGGTAATAAAGACACGTTGCCTAAACCTTGAAATTTGTTTATATATATTTTTTAATATATCTTAGTAACTTAAATGTAACTACCCAGATATAGCTGTAAATGATATTAATAATATTTAAATACCGTAAGCGGAAGGGCCTTTGAACGCCGTTTTTAAGGCACATAATTTTACAGAGTTTCAAAAAGAGGCGCCTAATCATTTTTTAATCAAACAGAACTGGAGGTCATGAAAGACATTCTGGATGAGTTGTGACCGGTGGTTAGCAAATACCTGCTTTTGGTCACTGGAACAACTAATTTTACGGATTTGAATCACTGAGTGCATGTTAACAACATTGCGTACACAGACGGACAAAAAGCTCCTCTACTGAAATCTGAGCCGAATAAATTAAACCACGAATCGTCTGCTACAGTTGAAGATAACCGGTTCATAGAAGCCCAGTGTGTCGGGACCGAACAACAAGGGGAAATCATTACTCTAAAAATGCAGGTTGGTTTTGATATTAGTTGGTGTAACCAAACCGGATAGTAAATTTAAAAAATACTACATTAAAGTTGTAAAACATCATGTTGGAAACATTATTTGTACACCAATTATTCCAAATTTGGTGTAAATGTCATAAATGGTACATATTTTATTATTATGTTAAGTTAATTCCAGTTTGTTACTTGTGCAAATGACCCAACAATATCTAGGGGTGTAATTCCTTCTCATCTTGGAATAAGTATGGGACATCCTATCCAACTTTGAATCATTAAAACTGCAATAAGTTCAAACAACACAACTTTTTTAAGCATAGGGATTTGATGAATCAGTTTTTGTCTTTGAGGGAAGTTAGCTTCTGAAGGTTCAATGCTCTTTTAAATTCTGGTTCAGTGAGTTTCGTTATGTCAAATGACATATTTACTGCAAGCAGCAAAAAAAAAAATATAATCGAGTTAAACACATAACTAAGGTGAATTCTGATTACATCATGGTCTCAAAATATAAAAATCCTAAACTATTACCTTTTCTTGTATCGTTTCTCTTGAAATAGAGCAGTGAAATTGGAGGACCTTTTCCGTTAATTCACCACCACGCGTTCTAGGGCTTTCCGTTTATTCACCACCATTAAAGACCACTGATAACGACGCAACTTTACTATTCAACAGAAATGCAAAAATAATAAAATAATAATTAAAAAAATACCTAAAAGTTTCTAACCTAACCTATTTAGTCACAGTATGTTTACCTGTATTCAACATTTAACAGTAGAATGTAAAACAACGTGTACTTTTTATTGTATATGTGTTGTATGTGCAGAAATGAAAAAATAATAATGAAAATAATACCTAAAATTTTCTAACCTAACCTAATTAGTCACAGTATGTTTACCTGTATTCAACTTTTAACAGCAGAATGTAAAACAACATGTGGTGAATAAACGGAATTGCAAGCCCAAGAACACGTGGTGGTGAATTAACGGAAAAGGTCCAAATTGGAACCTAAAGTTTCTGGTGGCTCCAAGGTTGTCGTGTCCTCTGATTCTCGGGTCAGATTTCATATACAAAAGTCGGCTGGTATTGGATTTCTCTGAGAAAATATTTTATTTTAAATTCCACAGGTGGGTAGTTTTCCGTCCAAACCAATTTAGTGATATGCTACTGTCCACCCCCACAAGATGCACTTAATCATTTAAAAAATAAAACAAACACACTATTGTAGACATTATTAGGGGTTTACCGAACGTTCTTACAAAGACAGTAGGATTCACCTACTTAATTGAATAAGACGTTCAACTTAAATATAGCAGCCCAGTTAAGAGTAAATCCTATCAGTTGACTCATCATATGATGTAATATCTAAGAGAGCTTATAAAGGACCTAATCAATGTAGGGTTAGTAGAACCCAGTCTTTAAGCTTATTCTTCCTCTGTTTTTTTTGGCAGGGGGGTTTCCTATTATAAAACCAAACCCGCTTTTTAGTCGACTACATAAATCTTAATAAGCATATATTTGTTGACGCTGTGCCGCTACCTAACTTACATCAAAGTTTTAATTCTTTTGTCGTAGCCCAATTTGTCACAGCCTTTGACTTAAACTCATCATATCTTCAGATTCCGTTGTCCCAAAAATCTAAACAGATAACATGTTTTTTGTATTAACTGGATTTTATACTAATTTACAAAAGTGAGAACATGTTAACCAGGCTTCTAGACCAGGTTCTAACATTAAATTAAAGTACATGTTAAATTATTTATATGACCTTCATGTAGTGCTTTCTCGTTTGCGGCGAGCTGGTCTTACTGTTAACCTAGACAAGGTTCGTTTTAAAGTGAAGGAGATAGGTTTCCTTGTTGGACATGTTTCTCCACGTTGGGTGCAATTTGACACCTCAAGGACCAAGGCCAATGAACTTTCTGCAATCCAATTCCCTAAGACCCATTTTTATATGTATAGAGATTTAAAAATGTATTTACCAAATCCATACCAAATTTCGAGCACAGCACCATATCTCTAAATCTTCTTCGACGTAAGGGCCAAAAATTATCTAGGTAAGCTAACCAAGAGAAAGCTTTTAATCGTTTTCGCGAGGCATTAACCAAGCCACCAGTTATTCGGTTGGTGAATTTCACCAAACCTTTCATTCTAGAACGGACGCGATCACAGTAGCCCTTGTTCTACGCCAATAAATTGACAGTTCTCTTCAACTTAAAGCGTACGCTTCAGGTGTGTTAACCTCACGGAGAGAAAAGACTCCACTGCATATGAATCAGAATGTCTAGCCGTCGTTTTTAGAGTGCTTTAAGGCAGTATCTATTATTTAGTTTGCCTATTATGTGTGTGTTAATATCGTTGAAACCTAATAATGCATTTAGGTACTTGTACGATTTAACTTATTCAAGATCGTTCAATTATAGTTTTATACTTATAGCTAATTGTCGTCGAAATTGTTAAACTAATGGGACTACTTTTTCTTAACTTTAATATTAGTATTATGTGAAGATATACCAACTTTTCCATACAATAATTTAAATATCTAAATTTAGTTTTTGTTAACGAATAACAATGAGTGCATCTAAATCAAAGTGAGCGTAGCGTAACATTTTGTGTTCTACATTGTTCGTATTATATAAACCTATTGTTTAACTAGAAGAAATGAATATAACAGAATAAAAGTAGCCTATTTTAAGTCGGCTTTAGAAACGTTTTGTCCTACTTGAAACAATAGGAATAAGATCTCTTTTATAGTTTCAGTGAATACACGACGTGTGTTTATTGATTTATACATTATCATCTGTTGCTGATAAGGTAGGTTTTCTTATTTTAAATTAAATGAATGTTTCATAATGTGATAAAATAAAGGTGAAGCTTTTCTCTTAACTTAAAAGTAAATTATTTTCTTCAAGTTAAAGACATTTGTTAGACAAGACGTATTTAAACTATCCGAAATTTTGGTAACTGTCGGAATATGACGAAAAATCTCTATAAACACTGTTGCAAATTCTTACATGAATATAATAATGCGTATTCATGTAAAGCATAGTCAGTTTAGGTAAATTTTGAAGAAAATACACATTTTAATAGTTACCATGTTGCTACTTACGGAAAGTTATTGTTATGTTTTTAGTTTTATTTTGCCTAGACCCCCAAACCAGTCAAAAATATAGGCCTGTATCACATGTATGGACAGGGCGTCTGCCGTAATTTTGCACAAATAATAATAAATACAATATTATATGGACGGATAATCTAGATCTAGTTCGTTAGTGAGTAATATCAGACGAAGGGGAGGTTTATCTACTAAGTGAATAATCATCATAATTCCATAAATATGAAAAATATTGCTACAGCTTATACGTAGATTGTATAGCTCCTAAGAATAGTATTAAAAATTAGTTTCAAAAATTAGAGGTTGTCTAACAAAAAATCGGTAATATTGTTTGCGCCTTTTCAGGTGGCAGACACCCGATTAAGAGCCTGTATCTCGATTTTCTTTTAATACCAATAAACATAGAATATGCTTTAACCTTGTTTGATTTATAAACACTCATATCAACAATAATCATAAATGTTAACAATTTATTCTCTAAAAACCATTTCACACCGGGAATAGTTAACGCAAAGGATATAAAAAAGAGTTTAAAAATATAAATATCGTAGGTAGGTACAACCAGTTAAACGTGTCTGTACCTGTTAATTACTTTTGTAAACAATGTTTGATAAGACTAACACTATTTCATCAAAAATAAAATAAAAATTCTTAGTGTTTAAAAAAAAAATAAAGTTAAAAGTAAAACAGTTTTAAAACTCTCGCAGTATCAAATACACTCAATGTTATTGTAAACCATCGAAAAATTATCTTATAATTGTTCATGAACAAATTTTTATCTTATAAAACCTTAGTGCAGAATGTCGTCGACGAAAAAAAAAAATTAGTACGTACACTTCAGACAGCGTTATAAGTTAAACTTCTTTTGTGTAATTAAATATATATATGATTAATGTAGACAAATTTTAATTTTCAATAAATTATATATTACAATTTCATGCAAAATATACATCGTCAAATCAATATTTTTCAGTATAACCATCTAAAGAACAACCATTGCGGGAATACAAATTAAATCATATCAGCAGGAATGAAACAAAATTTCTATTACTGTGTCATAAAAGTTAGATTCTCAGTAGATTTCCCATAAATTACCCGACTGTTTTTCTCGAATATTTTAGGTGCAATAAAACATTTGTTTCATAACAACAATGAGAAAATCATCTCTGACATGATTTTGAGAATATCTTGAAAACTACATACCTTAACATGTTTCAACGAAATAACCCTTTTCAAAGAGTGTTTTAATAGATATGTCAAATTTCAGAAGACTGACAAACGAGTTATCATATAAAGGTTCCGTTTTTTTCTTAAAGGTTCAACTCCCGAAAAAGTTTATAATCTCAAAATGGGATTGGAATCACTTTTCTGTTCTTTCTTGTAAAAAAATGTTATAGTAAATGTTTTCAGGATTTTGAAGATACAATGAAGTAATATAGTACTATATTAACAGTTAATTAATAACTGCGCTTATTCTTTTCAGTGCAAATATGCAACCAAAGGGCAATTTATGTAATTTTTTTATATTTTGTAAAATATTAAACATACTGGCTAAATACATCAATTTGTTTTATTTGCAGATTGTTTGAGTTCATAAAATATAATTTTGAACTACGTTTTAGTCTTTAAAATGAGACTTCTAGTAATGGCTGTTGTTACATATTGTTTGGTGAAAGCAATTTACACAGAAACGGTAAGTTAAAAACTTAACCAATATTTATACAGACATACATTTCTAACCACATTCTTCTGCAATTATTTATTTATAGCAAATTTTAATATTACATTATTCAATCAAAGTTCTTCGCAGCTGTTTCAAGCTCAACAAAAAATAAATCACAGCTGCTTAAAACCTAACAAAATAAAGCCACGCCCACATGCCAGTTAATCAAAGAATGGTAAGATCTAATATTACATTAAACATGTATTAAGGTGTTTTGCTTTGTAGTAGGAGTATGTAGGTAACATTTTGCCTAATTTTTCGTGAAAATTTACAAATTAATATATTGGTTGAAATGTCCTAATAAACTAATGTAGTCGTACATTATTACTAATTATTTTTATTAAGTGTTATTAGTATTTTTATGAAATGTTAGACTATAAAATTTGTTTACGTTTAGTGACAAATTTAAAGGTGATCAACAGGTCGAAATTTAGAAAATGTTTATTATTTTTTATAATTTTTTTTTTTGTTGCTTAAATGTGTATTGGATTGTTTCTGAATACAACAAAACAAACTCCAATTGCCTATGTGCAATAGTTTTTTTTCTGTGAATACTTTAATAAACGTCTGCACAAAGTTTATAATGACTATGTATTCTCCTTGAGGAAAAGGCAACTGTTATTGTATTAGTGTTAGTGATATATCTATGAAAGTACAGTATATTATGCAGAAAAGTGTTATACTCTATAAAAGGTAAAATTAGGAAAAAAGAAAAAAAATGGAAGATCCTGTTAACCCACAATATGGAGCTGGAATGTTTTAACAATTTATGTAAGTAAATGGAGTTTTGTATTTTTTGCGATTTCCCGAAAATTATCTTTTTACAGACATATCACCCGTTTTCTCGAAAACCACAAGAGCAATCTTTTTGAAATTTGTATCACTTGTTAATTACAGTTCCATGATATACAAGCAAATTTGTCAAAAAACAAACAAAAAAACTAAAAATATTTACACTAAAAGAATCAGTAAAAAAAGGTTATATATATACATAATTCTAGCTGGCCAGATCCAGCTTTGCACGAATAGACAAATCAAAGTTAAATGAATATAAAAAAAAATATATATCAATAAATATATTATACTATGCATTTCTTATGGTGATTTTTAGTATCTTTGACCCCCCAAAACCCCCTAAAATTTAGAATTTTTTGAAAACCTTTCTTAGTTTTTTTTTTTTTTTAACCTAGGGCGCTATAGAGGAAGCTACATACCAAATTTCATTCTAATCAGTTCAGTGGGATTTTTTTTGTAACTTTGATCCCCCGAAACCCCCTTAAAATTTCGAATTTTTTTTAAAACTTTCTTAGTTTTTTTTTTAAACCTAGGGCCTTAGAGGAAGCTAAATACCAAATGTAATTCCAATCCGTTCGGTAGTTTTGGAGAAATCGTGATTTAGTAACTGTGACACCCCCAAACCCTTCCTACAATTTCGAATTTTTTTAAACCCTTTCTTAGCGAGCAACTATGGCCCTAGAGGAAGCTACATCCCAAATTGTATTCCAATCCATTTGGTAGTTTTGAAGAAATCGTGATTTAGTAACTTTGACCCCCCCTCCCCCCAATCCCCCTAAAATTTTGTATTTTTTTTAAAGCTTTCTTAGCGAGCACCTATGGCCGTAGAGGAAGCAACATACCAAATTTTGGTCTAATCCGTTCAGTAGGTTTTAAGAAATCGTGACGAGTCAGTGAGTGAGTGGCTTATATATATATATTTATTTTATATATATATTATATTTATTTAATTCTTTATTTTTTGCAGTACAGTAAGAGGAAAAAGGAGAAAAAATCAAGTACCTAGCTTTTATAGGTTATGAGATAATATGTCATTAATATGTTAAATTTAACATTACTTATATAAGGACCTGTTGACCCCTAATGTTAATATTATAACTTTTTTTAATAAATACAAATTGTTTGCAATGCTGAAGAAACAAGAACAAATTGGAGGAACACATTTTGTCTATGTTTTGTTTACATATATATTATCACTGAAGCTTTTATAGGTATATAAATCTAGGTATTCTCTCTCTCTATATATATATATTTTTTTTTATTGAAAAAAGTATTTTTCATTTTTTAATATAGATACACAAATAATAATTAATGACTAAGCAAGTTGTACACAAAAATATTAAATGATTAATAAACAACTTGTACAAAACACCAAAAAAGACTAACTTTAACAAAATATTACAATAAAATGTAAATAGGAATATGACGAAAATAGAAAACTAATACCTTATATTGTTCCTATAAAGCCAAACTTAAAATGTTTTATAACCAAGTTAGGCCTAACACTTAAAAACACCTAAATATACATACATAAACAAATTACAGTTAATAACTTTAAAACAAAAATTAACCTTTGCACACAAAAATATGAATCCGACTACATTAATACACAAAAACATAAGCAAAAAGGAGACAATAAAAGGCATCTCTAAGGCTAGGCCTGTTATATATAGTATAACTATCTATTAAATAACATAAAATCGAAAGTTACGAGACAATACCTTATTTGTTTATATAGATGTTTGGGAAAATATTATGAAATGTTCTCTTTACATTTGTAACGCTTAATGTGACTCTCTGTAAAATTCCATAGTAAAATATGGTTCGTAAGAAAACAATTAATTATTGGACTGTAAAATGCAATAACTTATTGATTGCTGTATCACTTAAGATTTTGTTTATAAAGTTAAATTTCAGGTTACTTAGTTTTTTTAAAGCATCTATATACTCACTTATAACTTCACCTTCACCCCTATTACGACTCTAAATGAGTTGCTTATATTTTTTTCTCTTATCTTATTTATATGTCAATATGTCTATAAATTATGTTATTTATACAGTTGGACCAAAGCAAGAAATACTCATCCTTGAATCAGCGGTCATTTTTTGAAAACGTCTGGGATTTCAATATTGGGTCTCCGAACAAAAATACTTACAATCATTGGAATGAGCCAGGAGGTAATAAACCGCCACGTGAGGGGTTTGGGAGATATAGACCACCAAGTGATGGGGAAGGACGATTTAGACCTGCTCGTATTTGGGATGGAGGGTATAAACCTCCAAGTGGTGGGGGTGATGGATATAGACCACCAGGTGT
>JAGFPH010001282.1:61024-95636 GCA_018207615.1 Philaenus spumarius
ATGCCTGATATAGATTTCTGTAAACTATGCATAGATTATAGATTGTCGTCAAAAACTAAATGGAGCAAACCAATTTGAATTAAAATTAAACTTTTTACTGTATTTTTATGTTATACATTACAAATAAAGAATGTTGAACTGAGACATATATATATTTAATTTATTTAAATTACCTAACTTAGGTATTAACGCAAATGTTATTTTTAAATACAAAACCTAATTTGTTGTACTTTTCATATATAGGCTTAGTCTTCAATTATCTGCTGGACTGGTAAATAAGTTAATAAATGAAAACATAAGGAATATTCATGATACTTTTAATGTAATCCGGAGAAGTTAAACTAACGCGCAAAGAGTTCATTACCATCAGAAATTTCAAGACTTGTTACAAAATGATATTCGTAACACCACAATAACAGAATATGCTTATTTTCATATACATACTCAGTATCAGTTATAACAATAACCACAATAAGATGATACACTGCATGAGGGACCAATGAAAATAGGCGACGTCTCCCTAAAAAGTATGAACGTAAATCAGTACTAACATAAAAGAAAATACATGTTTCTCAATTTGGTTTAACATTTTTGGGTTCACTATTATAATGTTCTATAAAGTGTACTAATACATAATATTAGTGGAAGTAAAATACTTGGTCAAATAATTAGAAGTTAACCCGCCAATGTAACGGATATTGTACAATTTACCACTTATTTTAATAATTTACCTGAATTTTATTAATAATCGCATTCAGAGAACCAGCTTTTACAAACACTATTTAATAAAATATAAAACTAACTATTAAGATCACTAGATTGAAACATATAACAAACTACATAGGTAATTATTGTCTTGTAAATCGTACAGAATCTTCAGACCTAATTTGATCATCATTACTAATTTATGGGATAGAAGCAGCTAATCCACTATATGGAAGCCATGGATACAATTAGACATACTTTGTGCAATTAACTATACATTACAATACAAAATAAATTCTATATTACTCTACAAAACAAGCTGTCTCCATTATTGTTGTATTTCTTAAAAGGTTCTGCTAATTATTTATATTAATTAAATAACAGTAGTAAAAGAAAGTAGATACTTCAAGGTCTTTATTTTTAGTCAACATAATTACAAGCACGTTTACAGATCATTAGGCACTTCCGCCATCTTGACTCTCTCCGCCCTGTACAGTGCTAACATGATATAATCATATCTGCTTATATCAAACATCTCCTTTTCTTTTTTTTTTAAACAAATAAAAACATTTTTTTTCTTTAAACAAATCAAATACATGTTTCCTTTTAAATAAACACAATTCTCAAATAACTAAATAATTAAACACTTAACTTAGAACAAAAATAAATATTTTCTTTCTTAATTTTAATTTTCTTTTAAAAATTTAGTCTGTCAGGTTTATTTATAAGCCTGCCTGACCTTGTAACTACTTTAGGAATGTTTTCAAAGTTAGGAGACTCTTGAGACTCTTTCATAATATTGTGACCACTTTCAGCTTGGTCAGAATTATCAGATGGAGAGTTTATATTAAGCTCACATTCTGGGTTATTAAAACAAGGTGGTTTATTTTTAGATTTTAATAAATATTTCCTGTTTCTCCTAATTATCTTCCCATCACCCTGTTTTACTATATATGACCTTGGGGTATTATGTTTGTTTATTATTTGACCTTTTTCCCATATTTTCCCTTTTTGAATTAGAACTGAATCTTTAGGCTCCAAGTCTGGTAACTTTTTAACATTCCTGTCATACAATACTTTCATTTTCTCATTTTTGTTTAGTAGTTTAGCGTTTACGTTTAAGTCATAATGATTGTTTCTTAGTAACGTATTTAGTAATGGTATTTTAGTTCTTATTCTCCTATTCAGCATTAACTGAGCTGGAGATAAATTAATATCTCTTAGTAAGGTATTTCTGTATTCCATAAGTGATACATAAATGTCTTGATTACTTTCAAGAGCCCTTCTAAACATATTCTTTATAATTGAAACAGATTTTTCTGCAAGTCACGACTGAGAATGAATTGGACTTGTCGTTATTGTTTGAAAATCCCAATCCCTTGCAAAATTTTTAAATTCTATGCTATTAAAAGGCACATTATCAGAAATCCAGACATCTGGTATACCAAATCTAGCAAAAATAGACTTGAGTTTTTTAATAACATGACCTGCTGTTTTGCTTTCTATTTGCCTACATTTTTGCATTTAAGTTCCTCGTATATTTTTAATGGTAGTATACTTGTTTCTGCCCCTGTATCTATTTTAAATTTTACTTTATTTTCACCTAGTTCAATGGTTTCATACCATGAAGTTGTGTTTCCTATGCTATCAATTTGTATTTCTGAACTAACTTCTAAATCTGGCTTACTACTACTTAATTTACAATTAAGATTTGCTACATTTATAAACAAATCTTGTATAGAGCTATTTTGTGTTGTAGGCTCTTTTTGTACTTCATTAACATGTTCATGTCTAGGTTTGTACTCACTCTTACAAAATTTAGCAAAATGATTAGATTTCTTGCACTTGCTGCAGATTTTACCAAAGGATGGGCATGACCTTGGTTTATGATTATAGCCACACTTTTTGCACAAAAACACAGCACTTGCCTTATTAGGCCTATATTTACTATCACTTTTATTAAAAACTTGTTTAACTTTAACTTCATCCACACACTTGTCTTGTAGTATTCTTACTTGTAGTCGACTCGCCTCTGCTGCTCTGCAGTATTCTGTAGCTCTCTTTAAGGTTAGGTCTAGTTCTCTTAACATTCGTTCCTGTAGATCCTTGCTGTTTATCCCTAAAACGATCCTATCTCTTATCAGGGATTCTTCTTCCATAAATTCACATGTACTTGCAGCTGTCTGCAGTTCCGTTAAGAAGTTGTCGAACGTCTGTCCTTCTTTTTGACAAATGTTAAAAAATTTGTATCTTTCAAAGACAATATTCTTCATCGGTTGGCAATATGCATCAAATTTAGCAACGATTGTCTCTAGTTTTTTACTGTCTTGTGTTGAGTCATATTTAAAAGTGTTGTACACTTCTAGCCCTTCTTCAAAAATTAAATTTAATAATATGGCTATCTTCATTGACTCTTCTGCTTTTGTTTTGCCTGATGCTTCTATAAATAGGTTATATCTTTGTTTGAATTTTCTCCAATTTTCAGCAACATTTCCCGTTAGCTCCAAAGGTGGAGGGGGTCGAAATACCGTATTCATAAACTTGACTCTCAGTCCGAGTTATCTGCTTTACAAAGATCAATAAGCGCATCGATCACACATTTGATAAAACTAAAATGGTTCTTGTTCCACATTGTGATTTAGGTGTTGAGAGTATCATCACAATTTACAGAAAACATTTTTTTTATTTAATTTATTTAATATTATTGTTTGTATTATGATAGAGTGGAATGGAAAATATTTATGACAGAAATCATGAAGAATAAGAGAGGAATATTTCGAATTATAAATTGTATAACATATATATTACAGTGGTGTTTGTAACGAACCGTTACAAACGCATGCAATTTTTTCAATAATTTTAGAGGATCGTTACAGCTTTAAATAATTCGACCACGCAGCTGTACCGCTGACGTTGAGCGAATTTAAAAAATTAAGTTTGTATAATTTAGTGTTTCAACCAACTATTTGTAAAATATATCTACTCACGAACAAGCTGAATAGCTGCGATATACGATGTGCGACATATATTATTAGAATTTCTTTGGACCTAAGCCTCCAGCTTCGACTCACTGTTTCGTTCCACTTGCAACGGAATCGGGTTGCTTTGCTTGCAGCGTTCAAACTGTGTCGTTGGCCTCGGATTGAAACCGGGTACTTTTAAGTTATTTTAAATTTTGATTTTGGGGGAACAAGCGAGCTATACGGCCGTCTATAAATTAATTCTTTTGGATAAAACAACAAAAATGTTTCATTCATAACGAAAAATATAAAAAAACTGTTACTTTCGGTCGAAGTACGTGTTTCCGCTTGTTGAATTTTTTTCCTAAAACAACTCGTCCGCGCGGCTTCGACAACCAACGTGTGTACCCAATTCGAAAAAAATAGGACTACAAATGCGGCCGCTAGAGTGCAAACACATAAACATATTTTAATAACACCCTTAAACGTGTTCCGGGGATCATGTTCGGTGCTCATTTAATACTCCCGACCTTAGGTCTCACCATAAGGGTTACTGCAATAGCTCATCTTTCCTATAAACGTTGGCTAATAATTAGTGAGAATCTAATATTTTATTTATTTATTATATTTTTAAATCCATTACTTATAAAAAGTATAGAATAGAAGATACATTGCAAATGACGTAAAACACTCAGTGAGCATATAGCCTCCAAAATGTTTTTTTTTAAATAAACAAACGCATCATTAACTTGGGTTAAAAGTAATATAATTAACAATTTACTACCGTAAATGATAAGACCTTTGTCTTACTTAGGCACTGTTTATACTTCAAGAATTACAAATAATTGGTCTCTTATCAGTGCCAATAACTAAGTTCCCTTGAATTATATCATTGCCGTTTCAATGTATTGAAAGCAAGTTTTAAACAATAACTCTATGCAGAATATATTATTTTGATGAATGCAGAGACACTTGAGACTAAAAGGCAAGTTAGAATGTAATTATTATTGTACCTATAAGTAATGCATTATATTCAATGTAATTACTCCATTTAGTGAAAGTCGTTATGTTAAATTAAGCAACTCTCTCACGATAATTGCAATACAAATACAATTTCATCACTTTACCGATATGAAAATGTATTGAATTTTACATTTTAAAGTAGTTACTTTTTAGTTTACATTTCCCAAGTTTAAGAGCACTGTAGCAACAAAATCACACTGATTAATGAAATGCTGAATCACGAAAACAATTGACAGAATACAATAACTAATCAACTGAATGGTAAGTTTTGTTTATTGATCTACTCTTATTTCCATTTCGAGTATATATTCATCATACTAATAGGACTTTAACATTACTGAACTACCATAGGCTATTAATGTTTACTAGTGGACCCGAGCACACGGAATCGTGTGCTACGCTAGCAGAGCGATAAATAATTGCATTTGGCAATCTCAAAACATTTACATGCAGTGCATGGATCCATTATAAATTCACCATTTTCAGCCTATCAGAGTGCTATTACAAAATATCCCCATTTTTTATCTTAGTATGGCGTAATTTCCGTACACACACACTTTCAAATATATTATCATGCAGAAAGTGCTTGTCTGCGACATATAATATTACAATGTTTTTCATGAGGCAAAGTGCACGCTTATGTGAAACTATATTTTACAATGCAATAAGTGCGCTACAGTAGTGGACGACTATTGTAGCGCACTTATTGCATAGTGGACTGCTTATAATACAGTATACATAGGTTTACGATGCATCATAATAAATGGAACACAAATTTTAGTTTTAAATTGAAAACATTTTACTGTAAATGGTTATACTACATTTTTAAATACTATATTCCGAGTGAACACTCGATCATCACCTCTCAACCGGCCTTGTTTTTATGTGTCACGGACCATGAATTTCAGCCCTTCAAACGATCGTGCACGGCTGCAGGCTACATAAAGCTGTCCATGGCCAAAGACAGGCTCTTCAAGCATTATTCCAACTTTTCCAATGCTCTGTCCTTGTGATTTGTTCACCGTCATAGCAAACGCAGGTATGATTGGGAACTGCGTGCGTTGCATGGCAAAGGGAAGGGCTGCATCAGAAGGACGTAAATGGATTCTCGGTATGAGAAATCGATTTCCCGAAGACGTTCCGGTTAGAACTTCCACGTCGATAGTGAGTGGATATAAATGCTTCACTCTCAATCGGGTACCATTGATAAGTGCTTTAGCAGTGTCTAAATTTCTTATGAGCATGACGACCGCGTTGACTTTAAGTTTTAATTTATGAGGTGGTAATCCGCTCAATTCAATGCTATTGAGGAATTCGGTTAGGAAATTCAGTGTCTCTGAAACGTCATCAGTTACAATCTTGTCAAAACTGTAATAAGTCGTGAACTCTCCGGGCATCCTTGACATTATCTTTTCGTTTACAGAATGGCAGAATTCGTTTTTCGTAGAGAGGATTGCTCGGTCTGTTATAGTGTTGCTTGTTATAATGCTGTCAAAGTCATTGTATACTTCGTCAATAATATCTCCTGAGCAGATAACGTTCTGAGGAAGTTCAATTATATCATCGCCGAGATCAGAATGAATTGGATATGTCCCATCACCGATTTGTTTGAGGAAGCTGATAAAGTCAAGCTCAGATGACAGCGCACGCATGTTTTGCGTAAGCGTGAGCTGCTTGATTCGTGGCCACTCTTCTAAAGATTTCACACATAGCTCAATTGTAGCTGTTTGCCCAGCGTGGGGTACAACAGGGAGCGTCTGCCTAAAGTCTCCGCATAGGAGTACGGTTTTGCCTCCGAACATTTTTTCGCGATTTTAGGGAACTGATAGGTCACGTATCAAACGGTCAATTGCTTTCAACGCGTAAATCGGACACATTGAGATTTCATCGATTATAATCAATGCTGAACGCCTGATTCTATTGGCAACAGCACTATTAGCTTTGATAGATGATACCGATGACTCAGTGACAGGAATAGGCAATTTGAACTGATTATGTAATGTTCTGCCTCCCACCAGCAAGCTTGCCGCTATGCCACTGAATGCGCACGGTAGACAGTCAAGACATTTTGAACGTAAATAAAACATCAACGTCTTTTGCACATAAGTCTTTCCACAGCCAGCGTGCGCAGTGAGACAGAGTACTTTTTCGCCTTGTCCTTTTTCAATAGCGCCAACAACTTCTGTAATGATTGCTTTTTGTTCGTTATTGGCCATGTTGAACATATGATTGAAGCACTCGCCTTGTTCCATTACGTCGTAACTATCTATGTTTGTTGACTGACAGTTCGGAATTGGAAGCCCTAACTCAGCACAACTTGTGTTGTGAGTGATCAATATATCCTCAATTTCAAGAAGACCCAGATTATATGCTGCTTGAGAGCACATATCACGAAGTAAGTCTTCGCACAGATGGTCTTTGAACTGTTCCCATAGTGCGTTGCAATTTGCGGGTATATTAATACCACAAATAATTCCAACAAGCTGACGCAACTGTCTAGGAGACTGCGATGTAGTCGCTTCAGCAATAGTGTCTTGCCACTGGTTGTCATTACTTACACACAATACCTCTTGCGTTAGCGGCGGCCAAGATGTTTCGTGAAGTATGCAATCAACTGTAAGAATATCTTCAAAACCCTTCACACCTTTGACATGTAGTAGCAGGAGACGTAAATTAAAAAGTTCAACATTCTTTGGCGACACATTATAAAGGCGCGTTACGACCATTTGTCCACCACGCTGTCGTTTACGCCATTCTTTCCTGGTAGAGTCCCATGTGTAATTTTGCGGAATTTCAATGTAGAGTAAATTGTTAGCATCAGAATCTCGTTGGTTAAGTGTGAAAAATGCCTCTAGTTTTGTTTGCTTTGGATTTGCTGCTGCGGCAGCTTCGTTGCCGTTTTGAAAGTATACAGTTTGTTGTTGCGGTAAGTGACAATCAAGACGTTCAATTTTGTGAGATTGATGATGCATCTCGTATTCGAAAATGCGCCAAGTGGCCTCTGTAGATCCTACATAACGACAACTGACGAAAGAGTCAATTTCGTCAAATACGATCTGCGCTTGGTCGTCACGACTGAACTGTACGTTGGCGCAATCGTAACCCTTGTATATATATTTATACACATATTTGATTGACCTTACAGAGCTGCAAACTTCAGTGTTGATATGGCAGTTGAACTTTTGCAGGAGAAAAGGGTTATAAGGCACAACAAAGCGGTTGTCAACACTCTGACCACGAACATCAACAGTAACGCCTGTTTCACGTCTTCTATATCTTGCGTAACCAATGTGGTTCTCTTGCGTTGACTCGGAAAATTCTTTTGGGAACTTCTTGCTGCACTGGCCATCTGTCATACAAACTGAATTTGGGTTTAGAGAGCCGCACGGGCCGTGAATCATATGGCTTTTAACTTTGTCATGAAGAGAGGGATGTAGCTCAATATCAGGTATTTCTGCAGACACGTACTTGTCGATAACATCTACCTCGCGGATACGATCTTCTTCGTCTAAAGTGATAAGGATATGGGCGTGCGGGAGTCCACGCTTTTGGAACTCAATTGTATAAATCAGAGCAGCCACTTTGCCAAAAATTTTATCTTTCGTAATGTTGTCAATAAGTTCATTCAGTTTACAGTGAATCATTTCAGGCCACTTCGGGTTGCATGTCATAGTGACGAATAGCGATGGCTTCCCAAACTTTTGCACTATTGCCATTGCATCTAAGTAGTTTTGATTCATATTACGTGGTGAGCCGATGAAAGATGACGGCAAAATTACTTGGCGGCCGATTTGAACATTTTCTTCCCTTGCCCTTCTATTGACATAGTCGGTTATGTTGAGGTAGAGATCAGCTCGTAATTGTGACTGTTGCTTCCGAATGAAATCTAGTCGTGTGCCTTCTATCCTGACATACACATCCACCAACCATTGCAGATAAAGCTTCTGTGAACGGTGCAAAATGCTGAATGGTTTGCGAATTGCATGACGGTATGATGCATATTGTAACATGGTTAGCTTTTGACGAACAGCTGTTTGATGGGCGGCATCGTGAGTCAAGTCAATGTGCCATCCAGAATCGCCATGGGGGAACAACAATGGATAAGCCAGTGGGTCAAGGGATGGCTCCAAAACGGAAACTCTTGAACGCCATTAGACTTGTGCCATATGATGAGGTTGCGCTCGCCAGGTGGTGCACCATCTACAGCTTTAAATATAGCGGCGACATCAGTTTGAACGGCATCGTTGAATCTTCTATGATCGTCGTTTCGGTCTCTCTTCATGAACATACAGATGTCAGTTTCTACGCCATTATTTTCGTCACGACTTAATTCGGCCATAGTTTTGAATGACTGGACGAAAGGGTTTACATTTTCAAGATACGATGTCAACTCTCTCATCAAGGCCTCATCACACTTTTGGTTGGCGGGCATTCGCATTCGTTGCTGAACGGCAGTGTCAACATCGTAAATGTAAATTTGTGCATACTTAGCAGTTTGCCCAGGTGATGGTGCAAGAGTGCCGACGCGGTGATAGAACGTATCGTGGATTTTGAAGTTGTAGACACCGTTAGTTAAAGATTCGTCTAGTTTAGCTTCAGAGCTGATCATGGCAAGAGCAGCGTTATAAGAGCGAATGTGTTTGAGGTAGTTTTGTGATTGCTGGCGAATAGAAGCATTCGGATGATGAATGTTTTCGATTAGCTCTTGAATGAATTGTGACGGTATAAATGGTGGCAAAGATACTTTACCCTTGTGGCAACACAGGGAAAAATTTGAAGCATTCCGGCCGGTTTTCTCCTTCTCAAAATGCCTCGCTGTACAGGCAACACAGGTCATTGATAGAGGGCCAATTGAGAACGAAAAGTCGTTTTGGGGTAGTGTTAGGGCGCATTTGTAACCTAATAGTTGAGGTTGTCCAGGTTCATGTGTTGACTGTGATGAGTTAAGTCTATTACGCGCCACTGTTCTGTAGCTGCGGTCGTTATCACGATTACGCCTCCTTTCTATGTTTCGTTGTCGTCGCGTCGGAGGCATTTAAAAGAAAAAACAACAAATAAACAAATTATAGCTACACAAAACAACGATAAATGCACAAAATTTATGTTACTATCATGTTAACACGATCCGTCATAGAGACACAAAACAACGAAAAATACACAAATTTAAGATACAACCATACTAACACGATCCGTCTTGGTGGTTATGTTTACACAAATTCAAATAGTAAATAAACGTACTCAATGCGTTTCATTGAATTGAAAAATAAATAACAGCAATTAAATTATACAGCTGATCAAAATGTAAACAATTATATTCTTCATAAGAATAACATGGGAACTTTAAAAGCCACTGGGGCAGAGCCCAAGGGACTTATTTAAAAATGTAAGGCCAGTTTGCAAATCTACGCGACACGCTCTTTCCAATGAGACGTCAATGGATAAAATCGGTTAAGAAATTGCGGAGGAGTTTAACCGACAAAGTTTCATGTAGCGTATTAATTATATAGATTGCGCTCTCTCCATTCCTCTCTATTTTCACCTAATCAGATATTTTAAAGTTACTTAGTTTATTTCTTATTTATATTTAATTTAAATAATAGTCTACATATGAGTATTTACAAAAGTCAGACAAAATAATAAGATGCGCTACAATTTGACACAAACCATAGTTTAAGAAATGCTTCTGAAAGACAAGTAATTGAATCAGAACTCAAACATTATTTATTGAAATCACTTGTCTCCTTAGTTTATAATGTACGTATTTTTTTGAAATGCCTTAATAATCATAAATTCATTAAACGACGAAAGTTTATGGTGAGAAAAATATTGTAGACAGCACATGTAAGGAATTTTAAAAGTCTATTATTTTTATTTCCACATATTTTTAATTGAACATGGACAAAAATAACGTTTAGTAGTAATTGTTTTTAATATTTCGTATAGTACAGAAAGAAACTATATTACAAGTGTCACGCCTGATTATCGATGCCTGACCTCTAAGCACATTAAGAGTGTAAGAGAAAATATTTTGATTTTATTAATTATTATCGGTTTAAAATTAAAATAATCAATCAATTTAATATTTTTAATACAATTAAAATGCTTCTTTGTAAATTTTCAAAGTCGTTAGAATGATCCCCTTTAACTTTCAAACTAAAGCCTTTAAATCTGCATAGTCATTGAAAAAGAAGGCATAAGCCTTCAAAAACTGCTACTTCAAATATGGTGTACATACTGAGACGGTGTTGGTCTCAAACTAAATAAGAGAGTTATGAATTTCTTTGATACTTTTAATCTGCCTGAGGAGTCATCAGCCTCTGCGATAGGAGTGTCTTGTGTCTGCAGTATGATGAAAGCGGTGTAACAGCTCTCGGGCTATGGTTCACTGTATTCAGAATAATATTTTTTGTATTCCATGTTTTGTTAAATAAACGTATGGGTTTCGCAATGCCCCCGATTATTATGTCATTCACAGATAATATTTTATATAGTAATTATTGACATGCTGTGCGGGTAAGTAAATAACATCAATTATATCTATTCGGTATCTTCCGAGCCACTAATGGGCTTTAAATTTGTTATGGTGTGTAAAATATCCAGCTGTCTTCTTAATTTTAATATGTACACTCTGCAAGAAGTGATAATGTTTGTAAACTACTGGCATAAATGACAGATATCCATTTAAATATCTAAAAACAGACTTTTGTTGAAAATTATAACGACCACGTTAACGTGTGTTTTTGAAATTTAGGAAAATACTTATTTTAAAGTGGCATCTATTAAAATATTTGAATTATAAATAAACATTTTCAAATAATTTAGCGGTTTTGCCCTATGTTTGGTGTGATCACAAAAGTTAAACGTGTGAAATGAGTGTTTATTATAAAATAATATTACATGTTTATGATATGAACTAATAATAATCCAAATGAAATAAAAGAACTTCATGTCTTCAGCGATGCCTGCCTTCTTTTATCCATAAATTCAACCATGAAAGTAATATTGTTTACTCGGTTTAATATAGACTATTTTTAGCATATATAAGCCAAAAATACATTATTAATAGAAAAAAAAGAAAACAACATTAAAAACTACTAAGATATTAAAATTACATCAATTCTTTCAGTAACATTTAAAAGAAATTACTTTTATTAAACTTGTGAATATTGAGTTGAAAAAGGGACATATTCCACAGGATGATTATATAAATAGTTTATATAATTTGAAACGTATATTTTTTTTTGCTGGTTAGGTATAGCCAACTAACCCAAATGAACATATTTTCTATAGAAATGTTTATAGTGAAAACATTGGTTCTCACGTAAAACTGTTTTTTTCAGTTTCCCAAAAGTTTGGGTTTTGGGAATATGCACCTTTTTCAACTGACCAATTCAATTGTTTAAGCCTTCTAAACGCGTTTAAAATAATTTTAAAATGTTCATTTAGCTTTTATGAAGACCATATTAAAAGCAAATTCAGATAAATCTACATAATCCATTTACTTTTTTTAACTACGATCGTGGGCCCAATCAAAAGTAATGGATTTAAAAACCTAGTATATACTGAAATATTGCTAATTTATTTTGTATTTTTGAAACAATAGTGATTGCATCTTATTGATATTTCACTGTATACATGTTGATTCTCATGCGTGCATCGAAATGACTAAATTGCAACATCAGTACCTGAAGGATGAAAAGCCTAACTCTTGTATGCGTTACCGGCCAAACCGATGTCAGGACAAACTAGGCAAAACTAAAATGTAATGCAATTTCAGGAAAAAACTGGTTCGGACTAAACCTAACTGCAAAACTAGTTTGTCCAAATATGCTCAGGACAAACTACTTTTGCCTGAAAACTAACCCAATAGTTTTATAATGAAGCAGTTGGCCTTGGAAACATCGATCGAAAATATTCCATGGCCAAGTTAGGTTAGGTTAGCTGTATTTCCTTTTAATTCAAGTTAGTGTCCAGAAGACGGTAAAACATTTTACAGACCTGGTAGAAATTAAAAGTCTGTATTATAGGGTTATGTGTTACTAATAATAACCAGTTAATCCTGACAAACTAGGAAATAGTCATATATGTTAATCATATACAGGAGGATCTACTCCATCCTGAAAAGAGCAAGGATAAACTAGTTCATTATCATGCTCTTGGTATAAACTAATTATTCCTGAACAATCCCAGGTCAATCTGGTTTGTCCCGACTCCCACGCGCATTAGATATACGTTAATGGTACTAAGGCCTTATTAAATATATTGAAATAGTATTGTTTCGAAATTGTTGATGCTGATGTGCCAGTTCTATTTAAATTTGTATTGGACTTTTAAGAAAATAACAACACAATACAAAAATGCTAATGAGCTACCCATAGGCTACATGTCCACCATGAAATATTAGGCCCTATTTATTGACCTATAGACAACCTTATTTATTTATTGTTTTTGAATATGAGTTATAGAACTGTTTATGTATGAAATACTAGCTGGCTCGACCCGGCTTTGCACGGATAGACAAATCAAAGTTAAATGTATAATAACAAAAAATATATTATATCAATAAATATATTACACTATGTATTTCTTATGGGGATTTTTAGTAACTTTGACCCCCCCCACCAAACCTCAGCTAAAATTTATATTTAAAAAAAAAAAACCTTTCTTAGCGAGCATCTATGGCCTTAGAGGAAGCTACATAATACATTTCATTCCAATCCGTCCGGTGTTTCTTTTTAGTAACTTTGACCCCCCAAACCCCCCTAAAATTTAGAAATTTTTAAAACCTTTCTTAGCGAGCATCTATGGCCCTAGAGGAAGCTACATACCAAATTTCATTCCAATCCGTTCGGTAGGTTTTGATAAATCGTGATTTAGTAACTTTGACCGCCCAAAATCCCCCTAAAATTTCGAATTTCCGGAAACCCTTTCTTAGTGCGCGTCTAGAGCCTATAAAGAGTATTAGTGCCAAATTTCATGCTTGTAGGCCTCGTGGTTTTGGAGAAACTGTGATTAGTAAATGAGTCAATGGTATTTGGCTTTTATAAGTATAGATGTATGTATTTATCAGGGTTTTAATATGCAACATGATCGGTTTTGAAGCATGCATTTTTATTTTTGAAATACTTTTGGTTTACTTCTTCGTTCATAGAAACCTAAACAATAACTGTTAATTTGCAAATAAAGGCCTACTGACGATGAAAACTTGAGTGAATTTTAAAGTGAATAGTAATATAGTTTAGCCTAAATGACTGTATTTTATGTTTTTTTAGTTAAACTCTTTGTTTTAAGTAAGGCTAAGGTTAAAATGTATTATCTTGTGTTTTTATTTTCCAAAATGTATTTTAAATCTTGGAGTAAAATGGTAAATGCGACACTAATCCGTAATTTCAGATTTTTTACGTAGAAAGTTTATTACTGTTTTCAAACAAATAATTCAAATTATACACCAAGCTATACTCTTTTGATCATCTTGAAATATTAGATGCCATGTAGGTTTACTTCTTATAATGAGTTGTATAGTCTGAAACATAAACCATGTTTAGTAGGTGACATTTAAAAAATGGTTCACTGATGTTCTACTAAGCAGTGACACATCGATACTTATTAGACAGAAAGGACACGTACACGCAACTACAGTTAGTTAAGGTGTCTCTATACTGGACGAAATTCTAGAAAAGGTCTTTCAAAATTTAACTAAAATTATATGGAAATCATTGCACTCTTTAAATTCCTTCAATGCGTTAAGTCTACATTATGCTTCTATCTACAATCTTTAAACGCTTAAACTAATCACTGATTTAAAATTTATGAGGGTTTTAGATGATTTAATGTAAATTTTATCATATAGTAGGATGTATAATGCCACTTTGTATCAAACAATCTAACAACTATGTATGTTTTCAATTACTGAGATGAAAAAATACAAACTAATATGTTTGGGTGTGAAATAACCAGTGGGTGTAAGATGATTTTACTTAAAGTCAATGAGTCTAAAGTTTGAACTAAAACTATTTTTTATTATTATTTAGTATCTATTCATAATATTACTTGTACTTGTTGTTTAATGTTTCTCCTATCATTTTCTCTCTCCCCACCATTATCGTATTTACCTAAAACTTAAATTTAATAGATATTGAGATAAGTTTTAATAATAATTATTAACGATTACAATAAACGTTTGAATAGACAATAAAATAAAATTATACTTAATACATGTTTATTTTTAAGTTATGTTACCGTGTTCGCCCTTAATTTTATGTATGAGTTCAGTGCACAAATACGCTAGACTTGTTTTAGTAAAGCTTTTTTTTTTTACTAAAAATAAGGCATGGTTATATTAAACTCCCTTATTGTACCGTGATCTGTTGAGCCAGTGCTCTTATAAATCAGTTATTCGTTAGTTGTTACTCTATTTAAAGTCGATTCTTGGTATAGTTTTCGACAATTTAAAATGCATGTTTACTTTAAAATTATAGACAGTAAAACTCAAATTTAAAAATGTTAAATGAAAAGAGGAAACTTGAGAATAAACTATTATTGGTTTCATTTTGTTATACGTGTATACAATTTAAACGCCATTGGATTGTACCCCTACATTTCACCCACTCACTGGTTTACATAGTTATGAAGTTCTGCATCACTGTCAAAGCACTGGGTTTGCAAGGCAGGTCTTCTTCTCTGGAAAGCAATAATAATCACTAGTCGTAAGTTGAAATAAGTGGTGTTAAGCTATAAATGTTTAACGTAATATTTTTGACAATATGTTTTGAAAAATATACGTTAGCTACAAAATTAGATTTAATCGAGTGCAACATTGCCATACTTTTCCAGCGTTATAAACTTTTTACACGATCCAAAGAGATGTATAGCCGAAGTGATATGCTATTACGATGTAACTAGTAGTTCTGTGAACAGTAGACCTCGCTGGTTGAAATAACAAAAATGTGGTTTTGAGCTTAGGTTAAAAATAGTGTGCCAGTAAGGAAGTAAGCAGAACGTTTAGCCAGTGAAAAATTATTTTGCAATTCCCGCGATTCCGGGGTTTCTAGTTCTAGTGTTTTTTTCTTTTCTTGCGCTTTAACTGCTAAAGATTTTCTTTTAGGGGGCATTGTGTTTTATGTAAGTTAATAATGCATAAGGTTATTGAGGGAAAACATAGAATTAAATATTTACATACTTTAACAATGCATTTACAGTTCCATATCATATTAAAATATTATAAATAATGAAAACAAACGATGTTTAAACGTCGTGATAGTGATCTCAACCCATGTATCAACACTTCCCACGCTGTCCAACGGTCATTTTTTGTATGTCCTTTATCGCCGCGAGGTTTCATGTGTTTCATTTCATTTTTTAATTCAAGTAAAGCTAATTCAAATACTTTTATAAAATTACAATTTACAAGTATACAGTTCAATTCTTTGATTTATCCTCTACACTTTCTTACAATAATATGTCATTTTTGGGTAAACGATATATTCCCAAATTACTATTCAAAATAGGCATAGTTTTGTTAACAGTCTTGTAGTAGGAACATAAAAACTGGTGTTTTCAAAATAAGAAATTTGAAATTGATAAATATTTCTATACAGTTCTATTTAGAACTAAATTACGAAACTGTTTTACATTTATGAAATTTTTAAAAAAAAATTTACTACTTTTTATGTAGGCCTAAAGTTGAACTTTTTCCTTTCGGTATTGAACATGCTTGTTTCTTGAGCAAATAACTTTGTTAATTTTACTTCAATCATTTTTTTACTGGCATATATGTATTCTTTGAACCTTTATATACAAAAAAGCTTTGGAAAACTTTTGAATTGGTTTAAAATAAACGTATAAAAACATGGTTGAGATACAAAAACTTGGACGATTTTTAATAACAAATTTTAAGTTTACGGCCATTTTGTGAGCTTACCATTAAACATATGGAAAAAATCAAGAATACAATTTTGTTGAAAATCTAATTTGCTACCCGCAAAATGTTATTAGTTTTTAAATTCGACTTACGGTTAAGCCACAAACTTTCTTTGGAAAAAAGCTTACACTGAGAGAAACGGTCCGGCCGCCATTTTTATTTTATTTAAGGGGTTAAAAATAAAAAATGGAAAAAACCGTATACATACATGGCTCGGCCTAGGAATAAGGAACATTCATGCAAAAAAATATAAACATCGGTCAAGGCGTTTGGCTGTAATCGTGAGACAGACAGACACACTGACACACAGACGAAATGCCGAACGGTCGAGTTAAAACGGAGACCTCGCTTCGCTCGGTCAATGAAATAGGCGAAGTTTTCATTTCTGCCTGTATTTTCAATCAATTAAAAAGAGCTGCTGAAGTACATATACAAGTATAATAAACCAATATTAATCCAGACAAAAATGTTACTAATCCTGAAAGCATTTGTAATTATCGTAATAATACAAACAAAACAGGTTATCGTTACGTAATTATATATAGTATTTCGTATTATGACGCATTTGCTTAACTAAAATTCATTCAGTATCAGTGAATAAATTTGGATCATTATCAGGACTTTACAAGTATACAGTAGCCATACTTTTGATATATTTAGAGGCTTATTAATTTACTTTTCCTGACCACGAAGTAGAAATTTACTTTAGACTAATATTATTTGTATAGTATTTTATTTTAATGAAAGTTTGGTGTATATTCATTTTTTAGTTAATTTTATCAACTGTTATCCTAAACACCCTTTTTTTAAATTGTATATGTAAAAACATATAGTAAAGAAGAAACGGTTAGTTACTTCCTGCATAAAAACCAGTCTGTCCAATGTCCTTTTATTGATTTTTGCGGTCACAATTGCAAACATTGTATTTAGACTACAATGAATTAGTGACTAAACATAAAATATACACAATGTCTAAAAAACAGTAATGTTTATTTGATTTCAATATGTATTTTGGATTTTAAATTTCTGGAAATCAATACCAATTCTGGCAATCCTCAAAACAAAAGGTTAGTTTAGTTCAAGGATTGCTATTTATTTGTGAAGTTTGCGTAATAATGGTTTATCTCAACCTTCGTAGTTAAAACAAACTTGACTATTCAATATGATATTAATTTTCCATTACAAAGCTACACTGCTTTTCCTTTCTATTTTATGTACAGTACACTACTTGCATGTAAATACTATATTGTTTTAACAATCAAACAAATGTAAGAGTTTTTTCTACGAAGAAACCTCATAATTGAACTGTCGCTTAAGAATAACAGGTAATATCCATGACCTACTTATTTGAAAAAATATAAACAACATTATCTGTTTCACTTGTAAGAAGCAATCCCTTGTGAACTGTAAAGACTTTATGAGCAACATGTATTTCAATATATGACATCTTTCCCAGAACTAATCTGTTTAAGTATTTGTTATGTCGTAAATTAAAATGATAATCACTAATATATATTTTTTTAATACTTGTATAAAGTAATAATTGTAATGTATTTTAAAATAGCATGTTTACCCATTCTTAATAATTGTGGACTGGATATAATACAAATGTAATTACCTTTTTGTGATCTGCTCACAGTCCATTATAAGTATTTATTTATCGGTGATGATAATTTGGCATATTTAATTGAGGTATTGTCAATCCGATTTGGAAATGGATTTTTATAACTAGTCGAAAAAATTTTAAACAACAAACATTATACAACGCATAAAAACATATTGTAACAAATGAAACATAAATTACAAGATATACATGTTGTACATCAAATTGTATAACTATCAACCGTTTATTTATTTTGTATACGAAATTATCATGTAAAATACGAATTTCTTCATCTAGGTGTAACAGGCTATTTTGGTTCTTTAAAGAATTTAGCTGAATTTTTTTACGATTCTGAATTTTTAGAAATACGTTGGTTTAACCATGTTTAGTGAGTGTATTAAGCAAATTTTAGTTATTTATTTTAATAACATTCACGATTACTATATTTAAATTTACGTTTTTGTAACTATAAAAATCCATTAAAAATCGTCCGAATTTATTGTTTTGCCCTTTTTTCAAATGGTTTTTATCTTTATCGCCCTATTGACAAAACATTAGTAGCTCTAGCCTAAAGGATTATGATTGGAGTAATCAAAGAATCTACGACTACTTGAAAAACTCTGTGTGAATAATTTATAATCTCCGTAGTAACACAGGATTCATATCATATATCATATCATCTTTATTTATTGAGGCGAAGTTAGGACCATTAGGTTCTCTCTTCCACTTAACCTCGAAACAAAAAATACACAAATACATAAAAATTCATATTACAAATAAAAATGAATACATAAACAAAACTACAAATAATAATTACTTCTAAAACATAATGAATAAAAACTAAAAATATAGGTACACATTTGTCTACTAAGTAAAATAAAACTAAAAGTTAATTATGCTACACTATAATACATAAACATATACATAAACACACTTACACTCTCATACACACACACATTCATGAACATGGCTCAAATCCCACCCGAGCGCCCGAAACTACCCAAAACTGTCGCAGAACCAACAACCCAAAGCCTTCTTGAACTGAACACGGTCATTGATGCATTTTAAACTCTCCGGCAATGTGTTCCGTAGCCTACATGCCGTCACAGTGAAAGATTTATTAAATATCTCAGTTCAGTGCCTGGGTATAAGTAATAATGAAGCTCCTCGTCGTGTGTCGGTAGCATTTACATTTAAGCTAAAGACAAACCTTTCTGCCAGACAGCGAGACAATCCAGTGAGCAGAATAGCGTGCAATAACAACAAAATATGATAATTTCGAGAAAAATTAAGTTTTGGAATTGAAATTTGTTTATAATATTTTGTCACATGATCGTCACGTTTTAAGTCAAAAATTAACCGTAAACAATAATTTTGAGCACGCTGAAGTTTGTTAGCTAATTCCATAGTCATATCATTGATAACAGTATCACAATAGTTAAAATATGGAAAAATCTATGTTTTCACCAGCTGCACTCTAACATTAAACGGCAAGCAATCTTTTACTTTCTTCAGAGTCTGCATGCCAGCGAACACTTTATTGCACGTGACAATAACATGGTCTGTCCAGCTTAGAGTAGTGTTTATAGTGAGACCAAGATTTTTTACTTTACAACAATAAGGCAAATAATTGCCTTTTATTAAAATTTTCGGCCCACTACTTAAATCAATTTTATTTGCGAGTCTTTTAGAACAGATAAATATAGATTTAGTTTTATTGTGATTTAACGTTAAACCATGCCTAACAGCCCAATCATAGATAGCATTAATATCAACATTTATTGTATCTATTGACTTATCCATCTCTGAGATATAAAAATGAGTATACACTTGCAAATCGTTAGCATATAAATGAAACCTCGAATAGTTTAGTACGTTATAAATATCATTTATATAAATGCTAAATAATAAAGGACCAAGGACAGAACCCTGGGGTACCCCCTACAAATACTTTCCCAGGAAGACGACCTCTAACCAGATTTAACGCACTGGCATCTTCCAGACAAATAGGACTCAAACCATTTAACAGATTCGTCTGAAAATAACATCTGCATCAGTTTAGCCAATAACAATGAATGATATACACAGTCAAACGCTTTTGAAAAAACTAAATTAGTAACGTAGCTTTCCGCTGATCCATAGCTTGGTGAATATCCTCTGTAACACCAGACTGAAAACTACTAAGGAGATTATTTTCCTTTAAATAGTTACAAACCTGAAAATGCACTATGTTTTCCAGACATTTAGACAAAGCAGGTAAAATGCTTATAGGTCTGTAGTCCGAAGGAGCTACAGGAGATTTTGTCTTGTTTAGTGGCCGAATTATACTATACTTCCACTTAGTAGGAAAAGTTGATAGGGTGAGAGATTTATTAAAAATAGCTTTAATTATAGGTAGTGTTGTAGGTAGTGTTATGGCTTGTGATTGGTAGTGTTTCCTTGATGAAGTTAATTGGAATAGAATTGATCCAACAGCTTTACTCCTAATCGACATCAAGGTTTTCAATATCTGTAGATCATCAACTGCTTTGAAACTAAATTCATTAATGTGTTCATTGAATACCATAATTGATTTAATATTATTGGTAAAACGCATTGCTGCAGTAAGATCTCCCGGTATATCAGAAAAATAGCTGTTTAACAAATTAAGATCAAGAGATACAGGGGAATTAGGTTTTACTTTACCGACACCTACTTTCTTAACAGTGCGCCACATTTGAACCGATGATTTGTCAGTCAATAAAGCATTATAACTGTATCTAAGTTTTGAGTTTCTTATCTCCTGCTTGACCTTATTTCTTAAGCGCCGGTAGTTGGATAAATCACAAGGCAGGTGGGATCTTTTAGATTTGCAAAAGGCAGTATCGCGCTGATTCATCAAAATACGGATAGAAGGTGTTATCCAAGGAGCTGGATGTTTAAAAATCCGTTTTTTTATTAACGGTGCATGCTTATCATAAAGAGCAAGTAACTGACTATTAAATTTGGAGACCATAGAGTTTATGTCGTCTGTCCGTATAATATCATCGACTGGAAAACCATTTAGATCAGAAATGAAATAAAAATTATAAATTTTGTTGTATTCTCTGTAGTAAACAAAACTCTGCTTGTGTTTAAATTTTCTTATTAAATAAACGCAAAAAATTTAATCATGTTTTGATAACGCAGGAACAGATAATTGCCCATGCTGTATTACATGGCTCATATCACTTACAGCTATGAGATCCAACAATGTGCTAGAGATACCAGTGTTGTGAGTTTCCTGTAAAGGAAGAATTGACATATCTAAAGAATGAAACATAGTTGTGAGTTGAGTGTAGGGAAAATCAATGTTACCTTGCAAATCTGTGTTAAAATACCCATGACAATAACTTGTGAATATCCTGGCATAAGTTTAATGAGATCAGATTCAAAAGTAGACACTAAACCTTTCTTCGGATATCTGTAGAAAACTCCCAAAAGGATGTTTACGGATGGTAACTTTATGTCAAGAAACATATATTCAGGCTTAGCAGAATAAATAGGTTCAGAATTTAGTAAAATATGCTCCCTTAAATTAGATTTTAGAAATACTGCCACCCCTCCACCTCGTTTATTTACACGGTCATTGCGAAATAAATTATAACCTTGCAAATAGACCGAGTCAGAAGTAATGGTCTCAGAAATAAGTATAGCATCACAGTTTTGAAGGCGGAATAGGTCTCGAAACTCATCAATATGCCCCGGTAAAGACTGAGCGTTAACATGGACTATTTTTAAGAACTCTGGATACGGAGACAAGGCTTGCGAAAGAAGCTGTGTGGAGCTCCAAGAACACCAAGACCATGCTTAGTTCTACTATCATCACAATTCGTCATCAAATGCACGAAATCTACTAACAGCAAAGAGCAGCCCAAGGCGCGGAGCGAATAAAAGGCATGTGCACACTCAATCATACAAACAACAAACAAATAACAAACAAATAAAATATAACTAAATAAAATGTAATTATAAATCATGTATTGACACATGATTGAATTACTCTGAGATGCAGTTTTGGTTCCAACTCAACTAATTTACAATAAATATTGGTCAATTATAATCATTGAAGAGAAAAAAAAAGAAATATACATATATATCTACATATATATATATTATACATAGAAAAAGTGAAGCAATTCACATTATTATTATTATTATTCTTAAATACAGTATTATTATTATTATTAATGTAATTCAAAAACTCTGAAATAGTTTTATAAAATAAAATTATAACTTTTACTTGAACATAATAAAATACCTTTATATTATAAAACATATAAACACAGATAAAACATAAACATTCATGCATTTGCAAGCGAAAATATACACTCCCTCACATACGCACACAAAAAAAATTACAATTTTTTAGTACTTTTTGTAGATAAAGTAATATTATTGTTTAGAAATATAAAAATTAACAACTCTTATATGAACATAGGCCAATATGTTATATTTAGTAGGTAACGATAGCAACGAGTACATAATAATATATACACAACTAATAGTAAATTATACACTTTTATTATACAGCTAATATAAAACTCCAACGGAATTAAATATTTTAGTAAAACTATAAGAAGCTCGTTGATTAATAAATATACACCGTTAGTCAAGGTGACATAGATTTAATTTGGTTTTCAAATAAAACATTAACTAAAAATAAATGAAGAACCTTTAAGAATTTAGGACAGTTATGCCAAGGATGGTTAACTTTTATGAAATAGTTAACAAAATATCCACTTTTGGAGTACCTTTTTAACGGGATCCATTTGACTGCTAGATAGTGCATTTGGTAGATAGTGTGAATATTAGATGTCTCAACCACGCGAAGGATCAAACACTCGATAGTAGATGCCATTCTGCCAAAGAAATTGACCAATAACAGACAACGAAAAGGATTCCATGATCGAAGACTACATAGCAGTTGAAGACTACCTAACCTAATCTCATCCTTTTGATGTCAAGTCGGGGGTGTGTCATAGACGAGTTTAATGGTGGCAGGGATTTGCTCTTCCCACTGCCAAATGGACTATCGAGTGTTTGCAACATCTGCGAAATGGACTATCGAGTGTTTGCAACATCTTCGAAATGCACTATCGAGTGTTTTAAGGCACCCCATTACTATAACTAATTAACCCTAGATAGGGCGCGCTAAAATGTTTGCACTTAAGAAGCGCGTGGCTTAAAAATGACCTCTCCTCTTTTTTTGTCTACATGACTATTTAAAAGGAAGTTTGAAGGTATTTTTATAAAAAACTCTAGTTAAAAATTAATAATAATGCATTTAGATATTAAATATATAATTTAAACGTAGTTAATTAGACTTAAATCAAGTAAAATATAGAAAAAGATTGTTGTCCAACCAATTCAGCTCGGATTATGTTATGACAGCGAATACGACATTCTTATGATGACACCAATTCGTTTCCCCATCTTTTCCAAAAATTTTATTTTCAGTAATATCCCTAGTTTTTTTTTAGTAGACTTTGGCATTTAGATTGATCGATTGTTCACCTTCTAGTAATTTCCTATTCTTTCTCTTCTTTCATTATCAGTCCGAGATTCTTCTAGCTCCTTCTTCTCTACACTTTGTAACAACTTTTCTAATCTTTTACACTCTTGTTCATCCATTTTTATTTAAAAAACCTTAAATTATTAAATTATATAATCTAAATAAAAAGTAATTATATAACATATTTATGTGCGTGGCCTATAAACGACCGTAAATGTTTTAGCACATGAAGGCGCGAGGCCTAAAAAAACCCGCTACACAAATTCAACACTCTACACTATACAAGGTTTTTGCAAGAACTTACTACCGATCAGGTGTCTGGTGCATGAGGGGTGTAGATATAATAGAAGGGGAAGTTTCCCGGAGCACCAACGATGGACTTACATAACAAAAGTTTTTTGTGCGGTCGTTTTTGCGCCACGGGCCCTACCTAGGGTTAACATAACATATACTACATAAGAGTAATCATAAAATACGTACGGTATTGCCTTTATTGAGAGACATATACATATTTATATTTTACAAAGAAATATTTAAAGAAGGGCGACTTTTAAAGTAGTTGTTGTATCTTGAATTTTTACTATTGTGTGTTAAATACAATGTAATTAACTATATAATTTAATGTACATAAGATGTAAAATAACATAATCCCTAGTTAAAATTATAATTAAACATACATAAATTCCAAATTTGTAAAAATGTGAAGGAGATTTAGTCATTGTAACTCATTAAGGGTTTAAAAAAATTCTATTGTTATAAAAAACATACACTTTAAATAATCAGCTGAAGTGCTATTTGTTGCAGCTGCAAGAGATACATGTTTCCAATATTTAAATTATATTTTTAGATTAGTACTTTCTGATTTAATTATAATGTCCATTATGATAGAAAACAATATTCAGTAGAACCCAGTTTTAAACACGACTTTAATCATTACAATCGACACTGTCATCATCATCCTCATCATCACTTTAACAAAAAGCGTCCTCATTATTAGTAAGGGAACCAAAATTGTCACACAATAATGAATTGCGAATCACCAACCCACTATAGTTGCGGATCACCCTTTCATTGACACATTTCTGTGAATTTAAACAGGTTTCCAACCCATACATGACGGGTTACAACTTTTCTACTTACATCCACACCTACTGACATCCAAAAGGAATGATGGAGCATGAGGTTTCATACACATATTGGGCTCCTCGAGCATATCATCTAATTTTTGTAGCAATGTTCTTCTATAGTACATAATAATAGTACCATTAATATTGGTTATTGCGTTAAACGGTGATTCCATATCATAGCTTGAAGATTTGCTCTTTCAATGGTTGTTTCTATTGTAAACGTTCATCATAAAACTGCGTCTTGGTGAAAAGCCACCATTTTGACTCGTCAATATCTGAAATATCTGGTGACGTAAGAATATTAGTTAAATTCAACAGCATCAGAAATTATTCAGTATAAGGACATATGAATAAATGTTTGTTAAACAAAATATAAATATATTATGAAATTATAAAACCAATTAATAAATCTTGTAATTTGGTCAATTCTATAAGTTTGTTTAAATCTATCATCCCCTCTGAAAGTGGTTGACCAAGTCATCTGAGTTGGAGGAGTGTGTCTGATTTTGGTGAGTGACATATTGCTGTTTTTTTAGCTTTAGTTTTTAATTGTGTTACATCTCGTGCTCTCGATTTCATTTCTTTTTTTTCTTTTTTTTTATCCACGAGACCCTTTGTAAATTCGTAAACAAACAAGTATACGGGAATGACACATCTTGATATAACCAGGAACACCATGTATGAATCTGGAGAGTAGCTAGAAAGTCTGTGACTATTTTTTTTGAGAAGCGTAAGCAAAATGAAGAATTATTTTAGTGTTTGCTCACATGTCAATTTGATTTAAACTTTGTGTCATAGTATGAGTAGCTGCAGTTTTATCTAGCAAACTAACAATAAATTCATTCTGTAACATATTCAATGAAATAGTTTGCAAGAACGAAACTGCGTTCTCAATGTTGTGTTTTGTTGTAGTCAAAATCTTGTACTTTGTTTTTCCTGTTATCGGTGGTGGTCTCTAATACAATACAGATTAAAATTATTATTCTTTGTAGTGATCAACTATGAGATGAACTTCAGATAACCTATTGTATTAAACAAATAAATCTTCTGCGGAAAGTTCATACTCACATAGGCAATGTTTCATATCTACATCAGACGTTGATCGGAATGTCTATAACAAGTTTGAAGAATAGGAAAATATTCATCTTCATTCCAATAACCTTTCCTTAAAAAAAAATTTTGTATGCTAAATTACACGTTTTAACTTCAATTAAATCATGCTGGACCAAACCAGAATGCTTTGTATTTAATTGCGTTCTTTCTCAATTTTGGAACATAAATCTTCCCCAGCTAATTTTACTTTCCCAACATTATATTGAAATGTGGAACACTCTTTGATCAATTGTACTAATTGAGTGTTTTTGAATGCCAAAGAATACCGACAGCCTTTTTCAATTAAATGGCATTCTGGTTGATTTCTGAACTGCAGTGAAGATGTGTGATGTCCTTCGCTATATTTGTATAACACTCATAAAGTGTATTGGCATGGGTTAGTTCCGCATCTGAAATGACAAATTTGATCCTGCAACAATCATTGAAAGTTACTCCAAGTAATCGTCCTTGAACTTTTAATCTGCACATAACTTCAATTTTTTTTCAATTTTAATCGTTTGAAATAAAAATGTACTCAGCTGTGGAATTGCTGTATATCTAACTTAATTTAACAAACATATTTATGTACAAATCACTAATATATTTATATATGCCAATTTATGTATATTTTGAATGGTTTTGATGCTGTATGATATTAAATTTCTTCAAATGTTCGGTGACATCCTATTTTCTTTTTAACAATGAAGTTCTTAGATAATGTGAATAATATTTAAATCTGAAAATCTTTTTAAAAATAAATAAACAGTTTTACAGTTGTTTACCATTTGTGTGCTGCTTCAAAGAAAAAATTAATATTTTTTATAAAATACACTTTCCAATAAAAATTTATTTTTCTTGAATTTAGTTTGAGATCTGAACGTTTATTGTATCTATAATAAAATACAAACTTTATGTAAATAATACACATATATTTTATGAATTTATATCGGTACACAAATGTGATTGATTTACACACGAAAATAATCAAGGTTTATTATTTGATTTCAAAGACGTACAATGTTGGAAAAAATAATATCTGAGCTGGCTGCGGTCCAAGTCATGAACGATAGGGTCATGTGTCAAGAACTTGGGGAACAGAAATTTATTGTTCAAAGCCGACATTTATCTGTAAACTTTTGATTTCAAAGTTTGTCTCTGTTTCTTACACTGATAAAATATATTGTGTCAAAAAATAGTACGAAATTGAATAACCTCCGAATAAACCTCGAATAATAATGTCTTTACTAATTTGTGTATGTATATACTTGATTACTTAAACCTAAATAAATTTAATTTTAATGATATCATACAATATAATATAATTTAAAATAATAATTGTTTACCGGTAAAAGCAAACACCAATTCCTGTCAGAAATGTTAACATAGATAGCCTATATTTGATTCTAATGAACTCAAAGTTCCTAAACAACGATACAAAATTTAATTTAATGTAACTCAAATATAAACAAATGTGAGCATTCCAACTTAATATTAATGTATATATGGAGTACAGTTGTTTGTAAAATATGAATCAAAGTTTTAATAACCTACGAGTTTTATCACAAAGTAAAATTAAAAAAATTATAAATAATTATTAAAACTCAAATATAATTTCAAATATTATATAAATTATGAAAATCATCTTCTAAAATAATATCGCTATCGTCACTAGTAATTATTTCTATTTAATTTTAATTTAAAACAATGTAAATAAATCAGTTTTAAATAATAAAATCAATAAGGAAAATAGAAAAAATAAGAAGGCACTAATGAATCTTTAATTTAAAATCTTAAATTAAAATACGTAAAACCAAATTGCATTAACAACACTGTTTAGTTACGATCGTTGTAGTTATATAATGCAATTTCACTAACAGGACTCAAAACATCAATAACTATTAATAGTCTGGAGGCAAGTTTTGAAAAAATCTGGTTCGATGTTCTCCTTGATGGTAGAGGTATGGGAGAGGTGACAATAGCTTCGTTATATAAAGTTGTAGAATAAGATCAATTGTGATAAGTTGAACTTTTACACAGAAATTTCAATATTTTGGAATCCATCTTTATATTGGATCCCAAAATATTAAAATTTCTTATAGTTGAACTATACTAATAAAATTAGTGTCAAATTATAAGTACTTTAGTTCATAGACTGACAATACAACATTGGGAACGCCTAATTACGCTCACTTTTTGGGATTTCAACATGGTCCAAGATGAAAGCATTTTTTAATTACATTATTAGTTTATTCTACTTGAGTCGTCTGATGTAACGAATTATACGTTGTTTTTTTTAAATTAAAATAAAAAAAAGTTAACTCCATTAATTGTTAAAATTATCAAAATTTATAATTTTAAAATGATGGAATCAGATGTGTTTAGCCTACAAAATATAAAAAGGAAATGAAACCGGAAATTAATAGTTTCTAAGCACGTAAGCTTTCAAAAATACCAAACCTGTAGTAGAAACAGTTTTTAAACAATACTTAAATCTTTGTAAATTACTTAAAATATCATTCCGTTCTCCTCGTGCAAGGCTAAACAAAAACACTTTATTATGCACTTAAAAATGTAATTCTAGTCAATAATTGTATAAAATAATGAACCTCATGTATCATAAAAACTGCAATAATTAAAGTAAATTATAAATGAGTTGATTATCTGTATTTTTAAATACATTTGACATTATATATATTTACGTAAGTTTTGTTTTGCAAATATTCATGGAAAAATACTGTATTTTACTCTGATAAACCAATTTTGTCATACAGACTAGAATAAGTAACATAATGGCTGCATATATTTGGTCTTATTTAGTATAATAATTATTTGTAATTTGTAATAATATACCTGCTTACATGCTTCCTCAGTAAGGGTTAAATTAATTAAATTACAAAAGAAAAAGCATGGACCAAGGCCGGGATTTGAACCCAGTTACTTGGGTTCCTGAGTTCAATCCCGGTCTTGCTCCTTGTTTTTCATTTGTAATTTAATTATGATAATTAGCCTAGGTAGAGTCCTTTAGAATGACAGATCACACGAATTATTAAATTAAATACAATATAATACAGCTGTCCCGTTACATTTATTACATTCTGTACAAAAACCTTGCACTAAAACAGTGTAACATAAACAACTTCCCAAAATATGTATCAAACAAAATTTACTAAATATCTACCGAATTGTCAGTATTACCATTTTTTTTTAAATACTAGTAGAACTATGTCCTGCATGCATTAGATGTTCTGCGTACTTGGACTGGATGAGGGTTCTATTATTGGGGATGTGTTCCTTAAAACCGTGTTTTGAACTTGCGTCCTGTTTGCCCAATGAAGTGCATATTGCAGTTATCACAAGTCATGTTGTAAAAGCCGATTGCACTGTAAGGGCAATCTGCACTGTACTTTGGTTTGAGGGCCTTTTTCAAATTATTAACGGTTTTAAATGCCAGTTTGTAACCTTGTTTCTGGAATATTCTCTGTGCGATATTTTCCTAAATCCCATCATAGTAATTGATACTTGTGAATGTATTTTTGTTCTATTTGCTGTATTAAAATATATATGCATTTACAGTATAGCAGTTATTTATTTTTGTATAGTTGTTTTTAATCTAATCTTGTTGAAAGAATATTTTTCTCAAGGTGCAAATGCAAGTATATTCTATTGCTTGTTCAAACTGATGAAGGCTTCATTTATACATTCTTACAAACAATAAATATATTATTTATGTTCAAAGCTAAGTAAGACATGTTTAAAAAAGTATTTGCATTAAAAATAGTTGATAAGAATAACAAGTATTTTGGAGTTTGATAAAATAATTCAAAATAATTTACTAGTAGGACAATATATTTTTTCTTTTTTCCTTTTAAGATTTGTTGGATTGGACGGGAGGCCAGACAATATTCTAATTAGTAATTAATTAAGAAACAAATTTGGAAAAGCAAAATAAAAAATGTATAAATAGTTTAACTTATCTACGTATCATGAAAAAAGATCGAGAAAAAATAATAGTCCTTCGATAGAAACAAAATGGAGGAGAAAAACGGATGAACGCAACAGGCAGGAGGCAACAATACTACTACTGGTGCCTACCATTGTATCTAATCCTTCCTTCTTTCTGACGAACACGGTTTCTGTTTCACAGGACGCATGATGCGATAGTTTCCTTCAAGCAGAACCGAGGGAAAACGTGAAGGAAACACAACCGGTCATTTCCAACAGGCCCATTGGGATTAACCCTACAACTGTCGTAGTTAAATTTTTCGGCGCCAAGCCATTTCGGTGAGTGTGCAAGCATAATTTAATGTAGAAATTATAAACCATTCCAAAAGTGTTCCGTACCTTTTTTGTAGAGAAAATTTCAAAGAACTCATAAATGTCAGTAAATAATTTATTGATGTAAAATTTACAAAGTTATTGGCTCAAGAAACAAAAAATGTTCAGTAACAGAATTAAAAGTTCAACTTTAGGTCTACATAAAAAGCAGTAAACATTTTTGTATTTTTTTCAAAATGCACAACAGTTTTGTAATTAATTTAGTTCTAAATAAAACTTTATACAAATATTTATCAATTTCAAATGTATTATTTTGAAAACACTAGTTTGTATGTTACTACTAAAAGACTGCTAACAAAACTAGGCCTATAGTTGAAAAGTAATTTAGGAATATACAATGCTTTGACGAAAAATGAAATATTATTATAAGAAAGTGTATTGAATAAATCATAGAATTTATCTGTATACTTGTAAATTCCCATTTTTTAAACTTAGTTCACATTATATTACTTGTTCCCCAAAATTAGAAAAAACTGTCAAAAGTTCGCGCGAATAAAGGGAATACAAAATGACGGTTGGAAAAGCAGCTTGGGAATCAGACTTCCGTTGCGTTCTCAAGCGGTGGTTTAAATTTAACGAAAGTCTGTATTTCCCACCGCTGTGTGCTGTATGAATAACATATTACCAGTAAAATCTAGTTTACTTTACACCAAACGAAATACAGAAGTATCCCATAAAAAACTATATAAAGCTATGGATACAAATATAACGAATTGTAACTATTAAGCGATACCTCGAATGCAAAATGTGCTGTTTCATTGGTTGGAAACTGTCCAATTGCATGGGTTTAGAAAAACCGAAACTATAAGAGTGACGTCTGATTGGAAGGCAGTTTTAGAAATTTAAAATGTTGACAAATCCAATAGTATCTTTATATTTGTGTCGAAATGTTTCTGTAGAGCGGTATTTAATTGAGCTTTAGAGAAGTGACAAAGTTGCGAAATTGCTTTGAGTTTTATTTGCGTGGCATTAGATTTTCAGAAAACTACAATTTTAAAACGACGAAATAGAACAAATTTGTAAATACAAAAATAAAGTTTAAATCATTTCCTTGTCAACGGATTTTGTTTCGTTGCGATTGGATGATTTTAGTGGGTAAAATATTAAATAAAAGTAGAGTTGACAATTGAGTAGTGTTTGACCAAAGCCAAGCCCTGCGACTGCTTAATTGAGCAGTGTAACACTACGAGGGTTTTAAGGTTTTTAAAACAATATTTAAAATATTTCAATGAACAATCTTGTGTTTACATTAATTTCCTTTCTTGTCAATGATAAATGCAAGTTAAAAATTATTGATCATTTTTTTATAGATAGCCTATTTACAATTGTTAAATGATACTACTTTTATATTATAACATTTTGAGATTTTAAGCTGGTATTAATTACCTTCGTAAAAGTATGTAGGCCTATGACTTTAAGTATTTAACAATATTAAATCATACCAATAATTTCTTTATTATATTGATAATAAAGGAAATGTGTATTACTTTTTATAACATTGATTTCAGGTAATATACATATTTTTAAACAATTAGGTTGTTTTTGTCTTCTTGTTTATCCGCCTTTCTTAGCTTTGTCTTACTTTCGCTTGACGCGTTTCGGGTAGACCCCATCTTCAGAAGCTTTGTTTGCTACTACCTGTACTCTTCCATTGTCTGCTATTTATACTTGTTCTCCTCCCCCAACCCACTTACAACCTGTTTACTGCTTGTTCTCTAATTACTTGTAAACAAGTAAACAACTATTGTTTGTACACAAGTAAACAACTATTATTCATTTCAGATCATCGACCCACGTCCTATATTTCTAGAAATTTCTTTTATTATTATTATTTTTATTTTTTTTATTATTTTTTTTTTTTTCTATATTAATTTTATATTTTCAAACATAATGTTGGATTGTGTGTTAATTTGCTCATTTATTATTTGTTGGTCTTTTAATTTTAATTTAAATATTTCCATGTTTTCTATTATGTTAAGCCTTATTCCTTTATTCATTGGGTGGATTAATTTCATAGATGTTTGCATATCCCTAGGTTTGTGGTCCTCGTTAATTACCTTCGTAATTAGGTTGTATTTTCAACTTAACCAAAAACCTTAAATACAAGTTTTGAGTTATACATTTAGCTTAAGTATTGTAGATGTTAGAGTTTACATAAGAGTTTCAATTATAATAATTTTAGACTAGGATACAAGTACAAGGGAAAATCATAAGAATTCAATTGTACATTCAAACCAATGTAAAAAAATGTAAAATAAATATTTTATATCCAATTTGTAAAAATAAAATGTTTTTTTAACGAAAACTAAAAAGTAAGTACTTTATAACCGCATGTAAAAAAAGGACATTTGGAATGATGCCCTATTTGAAATATAGTTGGAAACCATAGAATCTCTTATGAGAAGAATACGATGTGATGGAATGGTAAAACATTAGCTGTTCACCATCATTCTACTACAAACCTTTACCTAAGGTGTTAGGAAAGTTTAAAGTTATTGGAAGGGTAAATTGGTGAGAATGCCTGTAAGTTGAAAAAATGTTAAATTAATTTGATATATCTAAAATACATAATCTACAATTATAAATTGGTTTTGAGATACAAATAGAAATAACACATGTAGCCAATAAAACCTTATTACTGAACTAATACTGTTCTCGTGATTTAATTTATTATATAATATTTTTCTACTTGGTTAGTAGAGTAGGAAAGAAGAAAAGTTGGTCTTTGCTAAATAACAAACAATAATATCAAACGAAATATGGTGTAACTGAAAATAATGCATGATGTATACCTATTCGAACTTAAACTTATTTATTTTAATTTATTGGTTTATTCAGTAATATTTTAACGCATATATCTTATAGCAGGTAAACATTAAACAGATAGATGTTCAATGAGCATTGTGGTGAATGTAAACAATTAGAAACACTGAAGCCGCAACCACAAGTTTGGTAAATAACACTACACAAATAAACAGAAAACAATTTATTGGTACAGTTATTCTAAATATTATTATTCTATGTATTATAAGATATTGAAATTACTATAGAATAACTCTAGCAATTAATGTTTTTCACTTAATTTGTGTAGTATTATTTACCGAACTTGTGGTTGGGGCTTCATGGTTTCTAATTGATTAAACAAATAGAAAAAAGATTGGGTATGGAAAACATGTTTGCAATTGTATATTCAAATACGTTAATTCAATCTGAAATACATTATTCTTGTCTAGGAAGAAGTAAAGTCTATTTAAAAAGTGTAAATACAAATATTCGTGACATCTAATTGATCCTTCGTAATCGACATGAACTTAAATAATGAGCAGATAAAATAAGTAACAAAAGGACTATATTGGTTCATGAAATGTATACCTGTGATGATACAAACGTTCTTCCAGTCTTGTTATTATTGTAGGTTGTCTTTGGTTAGACAAAGAAAAATATGTAATGACTAAAAACAATATAGTTATAAACTAAAAACTGTATAATTGTGTAATTTCCTTGTCAATAGATGGTTTAACTAGCAACTATAATTATTTATTTTATAAAAATTAAAGTATATTCTAAATAAAATATATGTCTAAGCTTCTTTTACCTGCGTCAGCAATTTAGAATAGATATGCTGAGTCAGATCCCATAATGGAATATCGGATATCGTTTTACATGTGCAATAAATTGATATATTATACTAGTTACCATCATCTCATATATTGGCAATCTGTGATTAATAAATGATGGTCAGTAAACCAGCGTGTACGAGGAAAAATATTTTGTGCAAAACTATTTAGATTATATTAATTTAACAAACGTATAACCTTCTACAAAGCATTTCATAGTCATACAAAAACAGAAACTGCAATTTGTATATACATTGAAAAGACTATTATTAATTCGACGTATAGAACAATATTATTAATTTGTTTTACCAAAAATAAATGAGTAGTTCAAATCAATTAGTTTTCATAACTATTAAATTAGGACCCAAACAGTAGTACGTGTCCTGTATTTCATAAATCATGCAGACAGTTTTAAATAATGGGTACATTATATGTTGGTTATTAAATATGCTTGTTGTTATAGTAACATAATCTTAATGAGTTTTATAACTTAGCTCTATTTGACAATATGAATAATAACGAATCATATTATACCATCCTCGCCAATTAGCCTTTGTAATTGTTTTTTTCCAATGGATACTATCTTGAATAGATGACCGTAATTCAAGATAAAAAACAAAGATTGTAATAAAAACAAAGATGTCTTGTTGTCTCATAAGAAGTCTAACTTTCATTTATATTTTCAAATATCGGTAAA